>UZAE01000873.1:0-17331 GCA_900617975.1 Rodentolepis nana | reverse complement strand
CCCAGTAGCTTACGGAGATTTTTCTAAATGAGGGTTTTCCCGGAATAGCTACTATGACTTAATGAATTCCTTTTACTATTTATTTAACCACTAGTCACAAGAAAAATAGTCAACAAGCAGATTTTCAATTCCAGTTAAGCAGATTCGTGAACTAGATTTCGTTTGGGAGAAATTCATAAGGGCGTCTCACCCGAAATTTCACCTTTTGCCCATATTCAACAGCCCCATACGTTGGCGTTGCACTAACTAAACAACACTTGCCTTACAGGACATGGAGACACTTTTCGGGGATGTCGAGTTCAATTGAGGAAAAGATTTCCCTTTTCATTTCACAAGGAAATACATTTATCAAATTTAAAATTATCCATATGAGTTAAATATTAATTTACTTATTTATATCAAATGGCAGGCGTTTTGATGGTTATCATTAGCCCTTTAGTTGACTTCAGGCTTCACAGAGGGGAAGGAACATCAAAGTGAAAAAAAGGCGAGAGGGGGGGGAGGTAAGAGAAGTGTGTTTCAAGGACGAAGGTAGAAAAGGTAGAAAAAAGGTGAGGTGAGTACTGTAGAAGTAGTCGAATATGACATACAGTGGGGTGATGTTAGTTTGAATTCAGAAGTCAACTGCCGGTTTATAGATTTTTTGCCGTATGAGTATACGTTGTCCAGTGTGCACCACATGAAAGTAAGTCTATCGCACACCCATTTGATTTAAATATTATTTCACTTCAAACCCATTCTAAAGCATCGAACTTTGCCGTTATCATAGAGTGAAAAATGAGTAACCCGAAGACAAACTATCAAATATTTACTTCCCAATTCTAACCTAATCAAACTAACTGAATCGCATAAAATTTGATCTCTTAATCTGTCGTTAAGGCTCCGGTTGCTTAGGTGATATTCCAACTGACTTACTCCCTTGTTATTGAAATTAGTTCCTTAATTAAAAACGCATTTTCGCATGATTAACTCTGATAGAAATTAATTAAATGTGCGTGTGTGGGTGGGTGGATTTTGTTATTGCACTTCACTTGGGATCTGATTTTGAAATTCGGTGATTACGCAGAAGATTCAACTAGTTTGCCCCCCCCCCCCCCCCACCCCCCCCATTTAAGGTGAGGCTAAAACCTGAATGGTTAAGCAAACACTTCACGATTTTCAGGACTCAGATAATTAATGCTTGTCGAGACCCAGTGGTGTCAGAAAGTGCTTGCAATGACATAAGCGTAAAATGGGGATTAAGAGAGATTAAAGTGAAGGTAATACCTCTCATTTGTGATGTTATCGGTCTTGAAATGCTTTGCATTCTACTCTCAATCTTTTGAACAGTGCAGTTGAACATCTCGCTAGGGACAGCATATAAAGTATTACGAATGCCACGGATTCCAGAGATCAAGTGTACTCTCACAGAATAAGTAGTCTCACTGGTGGTTAATCCGTTTGAAGGCACTCTGCCAATCTTACCATGTTGGTAAAGATTTATATATATCAAATGGCAGGGGTTCTGATAGGTATCATTAGCCCTTTAGTTGACTTCAGACCTCACAGAGGGGAAGGAAAATCAAAGTGAAAAAAGTCGAGAGGGTGGGGGGGGGGAGGGAAGAGAAGAGTGTAGCAATAATATAAAAGAGACAGACACAAAGGTAGAAAAAAGGTGAGGTGAGTACTGTGGAAGTAGTCAAATATGGCATGTAGTGGGGTGATGGTAATTTGAAGTGAGAAGTCAAGTGCCGGTTAATAGACTTTTTTTGCCTTATGAGAATACGTTGCCCAGGGTGCACCATATGGAGGTAAATCTAACGCACACCCCTGTTGGCAAAGAAAATAAGCAAATGACTAACCACAAGCGAGTTGTGCAAATGCGAGGATTTTTTTCCAGTTCAATGATTGCCATCTCCACGGTTGGCTGCATACAACACGGCAGCGACATGTAGTCAGTGTTCAAGGGAGCGACCTAACAGGTGTATGGGAAATTATTGATTAAAGCGATGAATGACTTTGGGCTTCGTTAAAGCGCTTTCGTTGGGTGTCTTGGTGAAGGGAAACAGGGTGCGATTCGTACAAAATTCCTGTCGATTCGTTATTTTTAAACATGGAATGTCTATGAAAACCTAAAACAGAAGTGTCTTTAAATAGGCTTAACCCACTTCATTCAGTCCCCCCTTCCTCTAAGGTGATCGGTACATTAAATTGGGTGGCTGATAACGTCCACCTCTCCCAATAAATGCTAATCCGCCAAATTGTCGTTTTAGGATTAAAATTCAGATTGATAGCTCATACGGGATTGCATTTTTAAAAAGGTACTTGTGAGGTTTTTCAACTATGACACTTTCACTTGCATGAGTGTCCTTAAAGCGGGTCTAAATTTTAAAGGAATATGAATGCCTAACGTGGTAGAAGAAGAAGCCAATTTTGATTAACTATATAGCATTCACGTTCCACGAAATCAGTTCAGTTACGAGAGCAAAGTAATTACCAGACTGAAACACTCAACCACCACTTGTTCTGTATTTCAATTACTTGAATATTTGCATAAGAGGACTACATACACATTAACTCAATAGTCGTATTATTAATTAGCGATAGGCATACTTATATATCTTAGACACCCCAGAGAATTCTCTCCAATATTTCTTGTTTAAAAACCCCTAATTATCTTAGTGCCAGGGTCTGATCTCACTCAGTAAAGGCAATTAAACTCATAGATCTATTCCTTTGAGTCCCTCTTCCTTGCACTTGGTAATTCAATTTAGAAATGACACTTGTTGAGCATCTTGGATTGGGAGAGTGAGTTTTGATTGAAGCAACTCGTATTGACTTCCCCCAGCAACCAACTCCCCGTTTCAATTTAAATTAAGTGCCTTGACCAACTGGCGTCTTTTAATCGAAAGATTGGCGGCAGCTACCTTATTCAATTCAGCCCATAACTGCCCTACCGAAACTCACCCCCCCCCCTGCACTTCCAAGTTTCAATCTAGTCGGTGAGATTTTAAGATGTGCTTATAATTAACTCGACAGGTTGTATTTGGTCTCAAATTCAGGTCCCTCCACTCCCCACTCCCCGCCCCATCCCTCCCCCCCCTAATCTCTTCCCTTAGTTACCGAACTGAGGAGAGGACTCATTCAAGGTAGTCCCCAAGAGATTACTAACTTGGGTGCTCATCTCAAGGGTCTCAACACAGATGGTTTCTGGTATTAACTGATTATACCTCGTCAGATGTCGCAGAGATAAGCAAAATTAGAATGGAGACATGCTCACAAAACGGAGAATCTGCAATTTGTTGTTGAAATGGAATTTTGACGATTTGTGTGGGATGATGTGGGAGACAAAACAGAATAGTGAGTAAATGCGTTTCCGAAATAGTGATAGTAGTAGATGGGGGTGTTTGACATGTGTGCTCGCTAGTGAAGGAAATTAGAAGAAACAGGTGGCAAATTTGAATCGTGTTTACAGGAAATGGTGGCTAGTTGTCAAGGCGAGTTAAGATTAATAACAATACACAGAGATTTCTTTATTAGATTAATCAAATGGATTACTAATAGTGAATTTAAGTAGTCAGGAAGGCACAAAACGCAATAATTAGTCAAGAGTTGTTTCATACAAATGTTTCTAAGTATAAGACTTGCAAACGAAGGGAAAAGAAACCATAAATTTTCCTAATAATAAATGTATGAAAAATGTAAAAAATGCGTTGAACGATCTTTTTTCTGGGAAAGATGAGATATACTCCTTTGTGTCGGTCTGTCTCTTTCACATCTGTGTATCATTATTCTGTACCCCCCCCCCCCTCTCAACATTTTGCCACTTTGATGTTCCTCCCTCTATCTGTGAAACCCGGAGTCAGCTAAAGGGCTAATGGTAGTTACCGAAACGCCTGTCATTTGAAATAAATAAATTTAAGCCTTCTATTTTGTTCTTAAAATTCTACTTGCAATGTATCTTCCTTCTTCCAGACCTATATTTGCCTTTTATAAATTAGAGACTGGAGTGGTTTTTGATCTTGATTAAGTTGAAGTATGTTCGGAGTTTGTGAGTACCTCACCATATTCGTAACCTTCTCCCGAACTGACTGAATGTCAAATAAAAACTTTTGCATAATGGACTCCTTTCAATGTCAGAATTAAATTTCATGCCTGCAACATATATCTGCATTGTGTTCAAAAGGCGTTCTACTTCTCTAGAGTTTTTGAAAGGACAGCCGATGACATTGTCGGTTCGTTATACCTGTTCTCCTCAAATTTCGTTTTCGAGAGTCGTTGCATCACCTATGGATCAAACAAATTAATGTCTCTTATTGTCTTCCCATTATTTTGTCCATTGAATATGCTATTCGTTTGGTATTTGCTTCGCCAGTAATGCTAGCAAGAATAATTCAGGATTTTCTTACTTGAAGAAAGAACATAAGACTTAAAACTGCCTTTATGAGCGTTGGAATAATTTGTATCAATATCAAGCGGTGTAAAAGCTTTGAGATTAATATCTAGCTTAATTTCCTAGGCTATTTTCCATAAATTTCAATATCTTTACTTGCTCTCAATCGATATTTAACCCATTAACAAAGCCTTTGTTTAATTTTCAAGAAATATCTACTTAACAATTATAAGTAGCATTTTTTGGAAAAATTAAAGGCTTTTCACTCTCATTTATTCTTATAATGGCCGGAGGAATACCTTGCGTAGTTTTTGAGCAAAGGTAAATATTATAAAAATTCAGTGACGTTATCTAATTACATCATTTGAAGGCTAATAGAGTTATTACATATTACATACCAATACTGAAAATTTATTCTATGACTTAAGCAAACAGCCTTTAGTTTCTCAACAAAGAGGATAGACCTCACTTATCTTTTAAGCATTGCCTGACAGCTTATTTGAAGGAACTGATTTTCCTTCAACGAAAACGGGACAAAAACGACCCTTTAACTGTGGTTACACCTGTATCTCCTAAGGTGCAACTCAAGTTCAAGTAACTTATGATGAATTAAAGTTGCCCCCACCAGTCAAAGTTAGCATAAAAATACAAATATTGGGCAATCTAATGAATCTGCCTCGTCTAAAATCGTCTAAATGCGACATGTCTACTAGCCTACCGCACCTAAGCAACACTCAGTACAGACATTCTGTCTGCATGAACACCATACAAATCAAATACGCCTTCTAAAGGCTCGAAAAAAGAATATTCTAACCTAGCCTTCTCTAGAACTCCTACATTGTCAACCATGATTCGGTCCCCAACACATCTAATTTATCCTAATCAAATTCGAACTAAGCCCATGTCTGTATGTCTTCCCAAGTGTTTGGTACTAGTGGGGAATCGGTATTGATTAACCCGTTTCTCACTCAAGGTAACAGTAACAAAGTGGTTGATCAGTGTGAAGGTGAGTCAAAACAACCGAATACACTCATTTCTTCCCAAGATCCTGGTATGCGCCATTACATCGATCTCAATCTTCATGGATCTACCAAAGTACCCCTTATCTCATTCAGGTGAATTCGAAATCAAAATCTCTAACAAGTTGTATTGTCATTAACAACCTCAGCAAATATTCGTCCCTCATGGATTACCAAAGTTTATCATTTCCAGAAGTTAGTATAGTTCTCTTCTACAGGATTTGAAGGTTTTATCCTTTTCCAACTGAACAGATCCAACTCAATCATGCTTACTATTGTTACTTTGGAACCTTCAGAGCATCTCAAACTCACACATTCGGATCAAAGTAAATGAGAAATAATCATATATGCGAAATTATTGTTAAAACTGTCATGTTTATCACTGTATGCTTAATTTGAATGCAAGTGCTCTGCCCAATTTTAACGTAAATAAGACCAAAACGGTAGGCAGAAGTTATTGGTGAGTTCTGGTATTTGTGCGTATTTTGATGACAAGTAGGTGAAAATGATTTCCCTCGAAATATGACTTAATCAACATTTAGTTCAATTGAGAGCGTATCTATTATTGCAAAAAATAGGTGCGTGAAATTTTAACGAGGAAAATTTCATTTTTATGAAGATATAAATGTCAGAAATGCTTTATATCACGTATTTACACACATTCATTAAATAAACTTATATAAAATTTAGCAAAGATATTTTTGGGTTCTTCCTTACAGTAACAAAATGACTCAAGGTAAGTATGGGTAACCGTTTCACAGGAAATAAAGTGAAATACAATACTTATATACTCATAGTTCCCCCATTTTATAGGGTGACTCGGAAAGCGGCAAAGTTGCAAAATGTAATTAACGCAAAAAGTGAGAGGTATAGCATGAAAAAATGCAGTTACACGTTAAGATTGAATAAATGGTTATATATTTATAACGAACAGCCAAGCCTCAAGATTTTCTGCTCTCCAATTGTATTGCTAAAATAAGAAATAATATGGTTACTGCGTCCAGGTGCTAAAATATTTTTATCCAATGCAAAATCAATGAATTGATACTAAAAACGTCTTCATGGTCGTTAATTATTCAGATAACGTTAAAAATTAGAAATATGAAAAATTAATGGCAAACACATAGTTGGCAAATATTATATTTTTGATGGGCATATTGAAAAGGAAGGGAACGATGTAGAGGAATTCGGTAATCAATTGATATTTCACGAACTTTCGCACGAGCCATATTTCCGTTTTAAATTAAAAAGGTCCATTCATAACTGTTCAAAGGACAGGCAATTTGTTAAATGGCGGTAGCAATAAACCGATTTGGATTCATGAGTAGTACTATGAAAAAATATATATTAAAGATATAGTAATTTACCATTATGCAAAGATTGAACATGGATATAATGTTTGAAAATGCATAGGTTTTTGCTAAAGACGGAAGTCAAATTTTGATAAGCAAACATATGTCATAAAAATTATGGTATAATTAATGTTGGAAAAATTTAATAAATAGCACTTAAATATATGTCTCTGTTCCTTCTTATACTCAAGGCTTGATCGTTCGATTCTTTTACTCGATCAGCGACTCACACACTTTCTGCGTCGCGCTTTTAAATCTTTAGGTAAATGAAAGGATGGTTTGTTTTGGTATTTAAATACGTATAGCACCTCTTAATTTCAATAACTTTAATTTTTTCACTTTTTTATTGCTAAAACTTTTATTTATGTTAAACTAAATGGGTTCGTTTCTTCAAGATTACTATTTGTCTTTTTTCTTTTGTTTTCTTTATCCTTATTGCATTTACTGTAGAACATCAGGTTTCTTCAATCATTTCCCATTTTTATTTTGATTATTTTTGACACATCATTGAAATTTTTAATCAAAATTTTTTGTCAATTTTAAAGAGAAGTCGAATGCTCACTTGATAATAATTCTTTTCTTTTAGGATTTGCTACCATGCTAATCAGTATACGATCGGGATTGCTTTCAACAACCGTATAATATTTTTTAATCGTACTATCCTTATTTCATCTCAGAATACGTTTTATCCCTCCAGCGCCTAGCAATGCGCTACTGGCAATCAATTTCTCGCTTATACCCTATCTCCTCTCCTCTTTATCTCCTCACTGTCCTTCTTTTCCTATCATGGAATATTCTTCCCACCTCTGGTCTCGATTGTGCCAAAGCCAAAAGGGACTGGTTAACGTACCGTTACAAGGTCATGGTAACCGGTGTACCCTCTTCCTCTTACCGTAAGTTGAAGTCGTTTCATATCATCATCCTCTATTTTTCTAGATCAAACTGTCTGTCCGATTCCTGAGGGTAATTCCTGTTGTGATAAACAGATGGAAATGGATATATTTGCCGTGGGTGAACGGGAACTCTCTGCCTCCCTTGCGTCCTGGCTCATTCCCGTTGCCGAACAAATGGAAACTGATAGTGTTGCTCTGGACTGTAAGTTACTCTATTTTTTGGCACTTTCCTATGTTGTAATCATATAGGAACTACTAATTAACTAGATTCAACTAAATTATGTTTATGGCTAATGTATGCGTCGGTGTTGCAAGTGTCTGCGTGCGTGTTTGTTAAATCAGTGTTCATTGCATCGATGCCCACCGGCATAATCATAATGATTTGATCGGCCAATCTCACTTGTTAATTGTCTAACTACATAATAACTATAACGGGGATTTCCTACAGATGAGGCTGCAAGATGTCCTTCCTCTACCCACGTGAATTGTATCGAGCACTTCTTCAAAGTTTTGGACAGTTTCAGATGGATTCTTACTTCACGCATTGTCCATGTAGCCTAGTTTTATCTCTTAGATGCTCAATATACATCGGCCCCTTTTTATTCTTTTTCTTTATAAGATGTTTCTTATATGACATCTTTCTTCAAACGTTTGCATTGATTAACTGGGAAGTAAAATCAAAATTTGGGGCAACATTCAGTTACGGTCAGATTTTTCTTTGATGATCTGAGACCAGAACTGAAGTTCTAACACCTATTACCCCATATCCGTATCCGATATTCCATCAATAAAAGATCTCTTAACAAAAGATAGATTTACTTGATTTAATTTAAACCTTGCGATATATTAACTATTTGACTGATCATCTGATTCATTGATAGCATTCGTAGGTAATAATTGTATGCAATTCAATGTGCTTGGATAAACTGCAGTAGCTTCATCTTACAAAGACCATCACACTTTTCAAGCGTGTCGATTATTTTTCTCTTCAAAATCTGCTTTGTTTATTGAATTGTCTGGTGAGGTGTCTTTGCATCCACTTTTGTTTATTTATGGCCATGCATTAAAATTTATTTGCAATGTGTTTTTTTTTCTCACTTTCAAAGACATTTGCCCTTATCTTCCAAATGATGACAGGTTGCACAAATAGCTGTTTACCGTTTCTTTTCAAAATTTATTTTCCCAACTCTAGCAAACTCATTTATCCTTCACTCCGTGTTATTACTTCCGTAACAGGTTAAGTAGAGATTAATGGGAAATGGCGCAATTTTTTATATTTGTCCCCTTCTACCTTCCTTCAATTTCTTTACGTGCAATGCCATTTTGCAATGACAAGGTCCAACATTGTACTCCAGAAAATAAATTACCGAGGTTTTCCGAAAATCCGCCCAGGGAGGTTAAGCGGAAAATTGCATTTCATGAAACTACTTTTTTGGAACCAAATAGCCACCCATCCGAATAAGCACCCATGGGCGATAATACTGAAGTGAAATATTTCGCCTAAGAGGAACATCCCTCCTTATGGGGAGAGAGTCAAGCTTCAGTCCCAAATAGAGAAAAGCTGTAAGACCGCATTTAGACTTTTAACCCCAATTGACCGCCCGAGTACTAGCTTCTCTCCCCATGTAACAATGTGCGGAATGATCAGGATATTAGTGATCTCACTCTTTATTCTGTACTCATGAAAGGAAGTAGAAGTACTGTATTGCTTCCGTGTTCATTGAGAAAGGGAAAACCGCTCAACTGCTTTTATTTCATAATTTGAGTCATAGGAAGGTTTTTTTGCAGTCACTGTTACTCATTGGTTGACGCAAAATTTGCCTTAAAATGCTGCCATTTGAGAATGTTTTAAAGCTTTCACAATTTGTGTTGTTATGCCCCTACTCGTAAATATGACGGACTTGGTGGTATTAAAACGTTTGCGTCTCCTTTGTAAACAGTGAACTAACTAGTTTATTTTTCTCTTAATTGAGAGCATTTGGACGGTTTTACCACCACCATTGTTTAATTGTCATTTGTAAACTAATGAATAACGATCGATAACATGAATATTTGGCATGGTATTTGTATTGCCCTTTAGTCAGGCTCTCGATTACCTGACGTGGTCCTCTATAGGAGCCATCTCTTTTACTGATCTTGACTTGGCAGAATACACTTTTTTATATCTGCTATACATCATCTCGCAGCTAAAGACCTGCAAACTTTCGCCCTCTCCAATTTACACTCCGTCAAATGATGTAAATGAATATGGATATCCCTACCGTGCATATGTCCTCAGCGTTCTTATGGGTTACAATATTTGGGTGATTACGCCCTTGTCAATAGCATCATGATACCATACACTTCCCCTCTACGCTAAACGGAAACCTGTTTTTCACTTGTGACGCCTTAACAGTCATTGTTTTACTATCTTTCGGGTTAACTAGCTCGATGTCTAAATTATATACGACCTTTCTGTCTACAAGGAACGTAAATCTCTTTGTTACCCTCAACTTAAGCATTGGGCCCGTTTGTGGTCATTATTCACTGAATGGGGCTCTTGAATTAACGCTTAATGGAAGATGGATGGTTATCCTTCATGTAGCTACTTAAGGGGAGGTACATTTGACTTCTTGCAAATCCGATTGTCTATTTACCCTCCTCCTCCTCCCTATTATCACCATCAAAGGATTAGTGGTTCGATGTTTTGGCAGCTGCACATTATCCATCAGCAACCCATACGTGACTGGACAAGCCGCCGACCGAGCGTCAGACGAGTGCGCGTTAGCTTTGTCGGTATTACTAGCAGTCGACCAGTCAGTCGGTGTGTGTACTGTGAGTCTGAGTATCCTAAATTTCGTTCACACGAGGGGAGGGGAGGGGGGGGGGGGGGGTGTGAGTGAGTGAGTGAGTGAAATGCTTTAATCTAATCTCGCCTCCCCTCTTCTGCGTGCCTATACCCTGGCGGCCATTTCTCTGCCTTGGTCAGACGCGATGGGGGGGGGGGTGCGGACACGTACTACAAGATGTCCTATCTCTCCGATTTTGTCTGTTCCCTCCATTATGTAGTCTTTTTTGTTTTTGGACTTAAATCGTTTACTCTCGTGCCTTGCATCTCGCTTCTTGATTCTTTTACTTGGTGATTCATTTTCTCTCCACACAACTAAGTCAAGGCAGCGGGGCTTTTTTCTGTCCCTCTGAATACCGAGGGTCCTCTATCTCTCTTTTAACTTAGGGTTGAAATAGGTTGCTTAATAATTAGGATGAAAATTGCACGGTCATTCCTAAGCTATGAGGAGGGAAGTGGTTTTTTGATGTTTATCTATCCCTACCTTCCCTATTTCATCAAAGGAAAATGCCTATCCAAGATTTATAATAGTTGGAAGGTCTCGCTCTATTGATGTGTAACGAATCTTTTTCAGCCCCTATCCCTAGCGTATGGTACCTTAGAATCACTTCATGAGCCTTGTGAGATTTAGAAAGAGATGGTCATTGAAGGCTACTTTTCTTCCACATCTATGAAGTTTCCCATGAATACTGCCAAGTATGGTAAATTCCACGTCATATCGGGCTCTAAGCATATTATATCCATTTTGATATAAGCCGTCATCTAATCCTCAAGTGGGGAGGGGGGGGGGGGGATGCTTGGGAAGAAAGTGAAGTTTCTGGATTTCGATCCTAGAAAAGAATATACTTGAATCGCAACCTCCATGCAGTTTGCTCTTATGACTTTCCTAGTATTAGATGTTTGAGGATTTTGAGTTGGAATGATTGCTGACTTGCAAAGTATCGATTTGACAATTACGTGGAAGCCAACTTTCATAAATGTGGGTTTCTATTCATTTGCGGCTCTTATTTCGTAATCTGTTTCGAAATTTTTTCACAGGCTCGAAGACAGTGCATCTGAAACTGCCTGAGTGCATTCACTTCAGTTGTTTCATCTATCGCATTTCCATAACGACAGATTTCTGTAAGAACCCCTAAATGTATAGCCAGAATTATTCGAAATGAATGCCAGGCTTCTAATTAATAGAGATCCTAAATTCATTAGGTATATTATTCCAAAGTGGCATACTTTGAACAACCCATACATCTCCCTGACCAGAAAAGCTATTTACTGTGGACTGGAAAATAGCTAGATAAATCCATAAAACTTCCACACATTTTATCATCCATGGATTCTCTTTGATCAGAATGCTCAACAGGCCACTTAATTAAATATTTAGGCTACTACTACTTATATCCAGAGGCCAGCATTAGCCAGGCCGTTCATTAAATACTCGTTCGTGAAAGCACGGAGGAAATATTCTGGGGAGGGGAGTGGGGGGGTTGTGTGTGTGTGTGTAAAATATGGGGAGTGGATACGACCCTTTTCCCAGGGCAAGTCAAGTTTCTACTCTGTCATAATGCCGCGACCCACAGTCAACCAACTTTGCGCCCTTCGATGATTCATGTTTATCCACTGGCGTGCATTGGGCGGAATGATATACACGGGTGCCAGCTGACATATCGAGCTCCTACTATTGTAAAGCTAATGTTTTTTCGGCGTTTAGAGTCAAAGATCATAACTTGAGGCAAAGTCATACCTTTATATGGATACCCCCGTCTTTTCACAACCCTTCTGATTATTGCGTCAAGTTTCGTTTTTTGGCGTTTGAGGTCCGGCTATCTTTGGTTGTGTTTATTTCATTCATCGACTGGAGACTTCGTGGCAGTTCCGTGTACTCTGCGCATATTAGGGTGCTTCCGTTCTGATAATCTGGGTGGATATCTTGCGTGTAAACTAGACTGGCGGTGGTGTTAAATAAACAAATTAGCGGGCGTCTTATCTGTCTTTTGGCCCAAAGCCTTTGATCGATGTCTGTTCGTAGAGGGTGAGGGGTGTGATAGAGACGATTGTAGGCCGCATTCTTTTTGCCTTTACTGTTCCCGATGTCTCTTTGAAAGGCAGGGCTGTAATAAAATGTTATATATATGTAGGATATCCGGTAGTGTGGGGGAAGGATTATTATTACTATTTGGGTTGGCATTTATATGGAGAATTCACTGGGGATAAGAAACACGGAGTAAGGCGGGGGGGGTGGGGGGGGGGGGATAATTGCCCACATTTATGCAGAATAATGTCCGTAATTATGGAACGGACATCATCAGAATCACGCCATCTTAATCCATTTAATTGCATGGGCTAGAAATTGACACTTTTTTAAGACTAATAAATTGTGCAATCCGCGTAATCAATCAAGGTGATTGGTATGGTATATTAACCTTCTTTTTAAATACCGTTTAAGTCTATTTTTTATAGCAAATCGAAGCGTGACCAGATGTTTACGAGATAACCATTGTCCTATCTGACAAAAAAGATATAATGGAGATATTGATTTTCAGATAACTCTGAATTCATTTTAAAATGAAAATTATTTGAACGAACAGGCTCAAGGTATTGTTAATAAACTCTTCTTATAGGTTGCCGCTTCCTCTAACAAATAACTTAGTAGATAGATGGAGAGATGACCAATTGAAATCATTTGCACAATTCCAATTTACTTCATGTCTAACTGACTTATAGGCTAGTAGTCTTGGTTTCAATCGCAAGAACCATGTGTTACGCGCCCATCTGAATTGATTTCAGATATATATTTTCCTATTTCCTCTTCAATTTCAAAAATACTTATCGTTTTTTATTTATATTTATCTTCGTTTTACTATATATCAGTGGTAGTTATTTTAGAATTAAATTTCATCGTTCTGAAATGATATTACTTTGCGGTCGTTTTAACTGACTTTATAGTTTGATTTATGAAGAAATTCATTTACAAGGATTACACGCTCCAGCCATTCAGCCTTTGTAAATTTGCCCGTGTATTCTTTATCAAGCATATTGAGGAATTAGCGAATGGAAAGATGTTCATTAACCATGAAAATTGCCTAAAAGTGCATAATCTTTGCATAGGAAGGAAATATATGGATAGTAGGTTTGAAAATGCGTTAAGGCAAGAAAATTTCGTCTTTCTAATTACTTTTCCAATGTCTACCCTACTATGCTTTTAGTTGGGCTAAGTTTCCCTTTGGACAACTCATTTGATTAGCATAATCTAACCAAATTATCTCTTACTCATTATATATTTGCTTTTGGCTACCAAACTGATAAAACGATGGTATTCTATCCCAGATTTAAGCCAGAACTTTTTCGAAATAGGCCTCAAAAAACATTGTCCTACTACGCTTTACCCATCTCTGATTTTTTAAAGTTAGCAGTGAATATTGCGGATATGCAAGTTAATGGCATGAAGCTCTAATCCTGTATTGCAACACAAACATGAATGTGTTTGTACTCCTTCAGGTGGAATTCGGTCTTCATGAATACCTAATTTATCCTTTCTATTGCCTGCTTGTAGACTTCTTCCGATCCGACTTGACCGAAGCCCGCAATCGACTACACGAGGCCTTTAGTGGAATCTACGGCTACAATTACAAAGTGAATCATGCTTTCTTCTTTCAATTCTTCAACGACTTGGAAGCCTACATGGCAGGCCGGCGGGGTGATTTGGGTCAACTTGTGACTTCCTTCTTCGCCCAACTTCGAACCTCTATTGTCGTCTTGATGGAAAAAGCGGAGGGAGCTGCCTCCGGTGATGTGAATTCTGCATCGGCAAGTGGTGGTGCTGCTGGTGCTCCTAATACTCAAAGAATAAATTGCCTTTCGGAGGCACTGGGCAAGCAGAACGCTTTCGATCTCACCGATGTCCATCTCAAGGACCAATTCCTCCAGGTCTATCCACCAGCTAGAATGCTCGTCAACTCACTGGCAGCGACGGCTAAACTCATCAGGACTGTTGTGGAAGATGTGAGTTGGACTCGCGTTATATATTTATTTATGCCTTCATTAGTGAAGAAAGATGATTACAATCAGTTACATAAGGAAGGAATGAGGACCATCTATATTTATCGCGTTGCTATCCAACCCAATTCTTATTCGAACCTTATAATTGGATAAGATTGGCTTACTTATTCGTTTAGAATGGATTAGACACTTAAATTAATTTATTTAGTAAAAGATGAGTTGACCGGTGGTCGGCGTTGATAAACTGGAGTTGAGTTTGTTGTTTTCGCTCTTTACCTCCTTATAAGTAGACGATATGGTTAAGAAATTTATCTGAGTAATCAAATCGCCTTTGATGAATTTGAAATTAGCTAAAACCTTTCTCAAATTCTAACCAGACGTCTTATACGCTAAGCTATTGTTGCATCAAATCTGCGTTTTCGTGTATTACTTTCGTTCCTTTGTCTTGTGTGCGCGAAATTACTTTAGTCACTGCGCTCTCCCCCCACTTCCGTCCCTACTTTCACCTTCCAGTTTTTTTCGAAAAGTCAAGGTTTTTCGGTTGAAGAAACTACTTTCCTGTACTTTCTTAGAGATTTCGTTTGTGTTAGACTAAATACCACCCTACCATGACTTCTTCTCTTCGTGTCTAATTCTCTTTCTTTAAAACCTACTGCATCCATAAGTCAACTTAGCTTCTTATCAGAGACCAATGGGGTCTTAGTGAGCACTACCGCGCTTTAATACGAATATCCTACAATTCACCCCTGATTAAAATTGAGTAGTAATCTCCGCCTGGAGGGAGGGAGTTTTTATTTCCTTAACCTGACTAGGTCAACATTTTAAGCGATAGGTGATTAGGCCTTATATATATCAGCTTTAAGGAGACGACCACGTGTCCTGACGCATTTCTAATAGGTGTGGAGGCATGACTACTATTGCATCCTCCCTTTTTTCGACTGTCTAATGGTAGAGGTGAAGGAGGTATGGAAATGTAAACTTGGTCGATTTGATTGGTTCTTTGTTCTGTTCCCCTTTTTTCTGTTGGTTGAGTCTTTTTTTGCCCCCCTGATGATTAATAAGCTCCCCATTATCATACAGGAATTCTGACATTTTGCTAAGTTTTCCATTTTTCACCTAATTTATTACACTAATTATGCTTAATTTTATAGCTATTAATGGTGAAGTCATGCCTCTAGAACTGATATATTCGTTATTTATGAGCCAAACTGTCTATTCTTGCTGAAAGTGTACTTTACTGATTGGAATGTCTCCTATTATCCGTGGGAACCATCTTTACTGGACCCTAAACAGTTTCCAATACTTCAAAGAAGATGACTAGTCTGTTTTGCTCATAAGTAGGGAATTTGTCATTTTATTACGGATGCTGTTCGTTGATAAGCTGATTAATGAATAGAACTCAGTACCATTTCTTCTAAGGTCATTTCATTTAATAAATTCTATAACCGATTCGGTCAATAACTGGCAATAGAATATGTGAATTTCTTTTTTTGAATAGATTCCAATGTGCTACTCTATAAAACGCTTGCCTTAAATGCAGTGGGACCCAATCATGAAACTTTGGCCTATTCATTTCTATACTTGAAAAAAATATGCTCGCTTGGTTAATTACTATTATTATTATTTTTAATCTAATTTCGGTTTAGAGAGACTGGAAAAACCTAGCGTTATTTACTCTGCCCTTGGTACTGAGTTCGAAATGCCTTGACTAGAATATCTTTACTACTTATCCAAGGACTAGAGTAGCTTAATCAACTCTTGCCAGTTACTTTTCATTATGCTTAATTTAAACTGTGAATATATTTCTTTATTTCAAATGGCAGGCATTTTGTAAACAAAATATATTTCTTTATTTCAAATGGCAGGCATTTTGTTAGTTATCATTAGCCCTTTAGCTGACTTCAGGCTTCACAGAAGAGGATGGGGAACAACAGGGTGACAACAAGTCGAGAGGGGGGGGGGACAGAATAATTAATCACAGATGTAAAAGAGACAGACAGACACAAATGTTGAGTAAAAGGTAAGGCGAGATCTGCTGAAATGGTGGAATATGACATACGGTGGGGTGATGGCAGTTTGAAGTTAGAAGTCAACTGCCAGTTAATAGACTTTTTTTGAAGTGAGAAGTCAACTGCCAGTTAATAGACTTTTTGACGTATGAGTTGAAGTCAGAAGTCAACTGTCGGTTAATAGACTTTTTGCTGAAGTCAGAAGTCAACTGCCGGTTAATAGACTTTTTGCCATGAAGAGAAGTCAACTGCCGGTTTATAGACTTTTTTGCCGCTTTGAAGTCAGAAGTCAACTGCCGAATAATAGACTTTTTTATTGAGTCAGAAGTCAACTGCCAGTTAATAGACTTTTTTTGCCGTATGGCCGTATGATTATACGTTGCCCAGGGTGCACCACGTGGAGGTAAGTCTATTGCAGGGTGCACCACGTGGAGGTAAGTCTATCACACACCCCACTGAGAATATGTAGAAGTCCTCATTTCCCAAGTATTGTAGTTATGTGCTTCTCTCTTCTGCCTAAATTTCCATTCAATTCCAATTCCTGGCATCAGGCCATATTCTCGAGCCATCTTTTTTGCCTGCCAGACATCATTATAAACAAAATTTAGTATTTCCATTAAGTTCCTTTCTATCTACCTTGGCTCAAATAAATGTCTGTCTTGCAAATTGATTGATGTTGCTCTTTTATATTTGCACATGCGCAAGCCGCCAAGGTGTATCCAGTGTAAGACACTTATTTTCTAAATCTTAATAAAATGGAATTATGTTAGTCTCTAGATCGTTAATGACATTAGTTTGGTTCCCAAGGCAATATTACATGGGGCCCACCGTGTTAATGCTTCATATCGTTGCCTCTCCTCCCCCGG
>UZAE01000872.1:0-17334 GCA_900617975.1 Rodentolepis nana | reverse complement strand
TTTATATCAAACGGCAGGCATTTTGATAGTTTCAATAGCACTTTAGGTGACATCAGGCCTCACAGAGGAGAAGAAATATCAAAGTGAAAAAGGTCGAGATGGGGGGGGGGAACAGAAGAGTTTTTCAAAGATGTAAAAGAGACAGACACAAAGGTAGAATAAAGGTGAGGTGAGTAGTGTGGAAGTAGTCGAATATGATATACAGTGGGGTGATGGTAGTGTAAAGCCAGAAGACAACTGCCAGTTTACAGACATTTTTGCCGTATGAGGATACGTTGCCCAGGGTGCACCACATGGAGGTAAGTCTATCGCACACCCCAGAATGGGGGGGGGGGATTATGGTGCCAATTTAACCGCTGTTTGGTTTCCGTGGCATTGATTTGATTAAGTCCATTTAGCGTTCCATTGGACAATTACCTCTCCCCCCCCCCCTCTTAGCCAGGGGCCGACAGTTACCTTCTCACTTCATACCCCAGGTGAAAACCTGCTTGTAAATTCGTCGGTTCAATTTTTCATGAATTTGAATCCGTAATCAGTTTTTGCTTACAATTAAAAGATATAAAAGATTTAAGCCAACAACTTGGCATATCCAAAGCATATCTTGAATAAAATTTGCCTCCAATTAGTTGAAAATCGTGGAGCGGTAATATGCACTGGGGTGGAACTTAGCAGCTGGTAAGTTTGGATAATTCGGAGTTGCAAGGCACGATATTGAAACGAAACCATTGAAGACAAGCTGACTCACAATGGAAGTAGGCATTGAACTGGGTAACTCCCGAGAATAATTAATCCACCCTTACTTGAATCAAATCGAGACGGAATTCATTCATAGGCTTACTGGACATCGACACATTTTATTATGAAACGTTTCAAAATGTTTCCGGTTGAACATGAGTTGATCACCCAGTTTAGAATTAATTGGTTCAATTACTAATACCTATTCCACTGATTTGTAAAATTATAATTATAAATTATAACTAACCATCTACTTCTGATTTCTTCACTTAAGGTCAACTTTTAGTTCTCTAACCTTGCAACCCGAGAAGTGGTTACCTGGTTGATGCACCGCATATGCTCGCAAATTCCGTTATTTGAACTACCTAATAATACGAATGTGTGGATTTTTCTGATAGTAGGCACTAGTTCAATCACTTAGGAAAGCTAAGTGTTGGAGTTTAGCTAGATAGGTAAAACACACGACAAATTGTGTTTTTTTGCGGCTATAGCTCCGAATTTCGCTGCCGTCTACAAATCGATTTTTAATCCACGAAGATCATTAGTAGAATATTGAGCAATTGGGTGAATTTCTCATTTAAGCCCCATTTGGATGGAAGTCTTTTCCTTTTTACGATTCAGTGGATTTCGGGCCAGAAAGATTTATTTATTTATATCAAATGGCAGGCGTTTTGACGTTTATCCTTAGCCCTTTAGTTGACTTCAGGCTTCACAGAGGGGAAGAAATATCAAAGTGAAAGAAAGTCGAGAGAGGGGGGGGGGAACAGAAAAGTGTTTTAAAGACGAAGGTAGAAAAAAGGTGAGGTGTGTACTGTGAAAGTGGTGGAATATGACATACAGTAGGGTCATGGCAGTTTGAAGTCAGGAGTCAACTGCCGGTTTATAGACTTTTTTGCCGTATGAGTATACGTTGCCCAGGGTGCACCACGTGGAGGTAAGTCTATCGCACACCCAGAAAGACAGGTAATGTTCAGTCAGGTACTAGATCTTACACAGGTAAATCGCTTAGGTCATTGGACATGGGAAAAACAGTGTCAATTTCCAAATCTTAATTCACGAGAATTCGTACTAAAGCATTTAAATACGAAGCAGATAAATGCAACCATTGCTATTGTAATACTGATAGAATCACTGTTCTCCGATCATAATGAGAAATAGGAATTTCAAGTGCTTGATTACTGGTAGTTGTTAGTTTTGTAAAAATTTTATTAGCACATACTTGAATACTATCCATAGTGTTGAAATTGTACTCAGTGACAAGTAACCTATTCATTCAGACTCCGAACCAGTATCTTTGTTACATAGAGCATCAAAGACGTCATGCTTTTTAATAAAAGAAGCTATCGTTAATTGTTATCCAATGATGACATCATTCAAGCACAAATTTTGCTGGCAAATAAAATAAACTTTATCCTGATATTTTTTCTTTGAAGCAGAGCGTCTAGTTAATATAACCTGCCAAATTTCTAGCAGACAAGCTTTATCAAGTGAGCGCAAATGGAAACGTGTGTTTATATGGTCCGGATTAAATATTTTCCTTTTTATTAAGGTCTTGTTTTAGCCTTTAAGCATGTGTTATAAATGTTGTAAAAGGAATTTTCCCGTCGAATTTAAGTGAAGTGATTTGTGACCCACTGGGATGAAAGCATTTCAGAGTCCGTGACGAATATGGCCTGAGTGAGATCTCCAATATATTAACTACTACGCAGTTGCGATTGCTCCATGAGATTTCTTGAGTGTATGATCTATCTAAATATTTCGTCAATCTCTTCATAAATTCAGATATTATAGAAGAATTTTCATTTTTCCTTCAAATATCAGTTTCCCTGGCACAACCTCAAATGTTAGAAAAGTTGTGGAGAAGATAGCAAATATTGCATTGGCAACCTCACGCATTAAAGCCTTCGGTAGCACATAAGCATGCTGGCCACTGTTGTAAATGGTACATTTGAATCAAAGCCTGAAATAAATAAGGTAAATTGAACTCTAAAAATTAGAAATTCAATTACAATTAAGGAAAAAGTTGAAATATCTGATCATTAAATTCATAAAGTGGTTCACTTTCGGTTCACATATTCTGAAGCTTATAGGCGTGAGAAGTTGGTTTAATGACTAGTAGTTGACAGCATGTAAGCGCGATTCCAAAAGGGCAAATCATCAGGAGCTGCGACTGTAGACCAAGGTCTATGGCATAAATATGATGACTGAATGAAAGAGAGGAGATTGGAACAATGAGAGTGGGAACCGCGCCATTAAGTAAGCGACAATGGGGTTAAATACAATGTCCGCTTTATGAGTTACTGAGAAGGAACAAGAGAAGTGAATGGACTTTCAGATACTTGAGTACAAAGAATGACTCAAACAAGTCAGTTGAGAGTTTGGGTGATGGAGTTCCGAATGAACCCTAAAGCAAATGGGCTTCTAGATTGAATATTAACAACAATTTAAAAATGATTCTCCATAAATGCCTTTCATTGTTTTTTTTTCTGGTCATTTCACCGATTTGTACTCACAGACTGCGTAGTCAGGGCTCAAGAAATCATTGATTATCGGTGTACATCTAGTAATTTAAATGACCATGTGAACTGACTGTTTAATTCAGGCGGAATGCGAGTTATACTTATCAGCAACTTCAGAGTGTTCTCACTCTGCCCAACTAAAGTGCTTGATGCGTATTGTAGTGGGATTTTGAATTTTAGAGAATATGACAAATAGTTATTTGTACGTACTTTCGTTCGTAAAATTGCCGATCCTGGAAATTGTGGACTCGATAATAAGGCATTCGTTTCTAAATACCCCCTATTCAAATATCTACCTACATACCGACTATATATTTTTTCTCTATTCTAGCATTAATATCTGTTTATTTCAAATTTTTTTCCCCTATAATGACCTAGAGTCTTTCTAAGTAGCCTCAAATTAAATTTAAAACATGACGTTTCTATATCTTTTTTACTCGACTTCAGACGCAGCACGCAGCTGACAAAGTCAAGATCCAAACTTTGGGAGTATAAACTTATGCCAAGTACGCTAAAACAGATGTTGCGATCCTACTTGTTGGCCATCAAATTGTATATGATTCAGCTTTTGAAATGTTGATTAATCTAAAATAAGATGCACTGGGACTAATATTTCACGTGTCAATCACCTCGTTTCACTGATAGCACTAGAAGCAGTGAGCAAAACTAATAAAATACACTTCATTTTATACAAAATTTGCTTTAAAACGAAAACATTCTTGGTGGTTGCAAAGAGATGCAGAATAAAAAAGCTCGCTTCAGGTATACGTTCGTGGACCTCATTTTGTACAACTTGTAATCATAGATCCATTGAATGAAGGAATCAGTGGACTTGCGGATTAAATAAAATATGCGCAAAATAATTGGCTTTTAAGAAAAATTCGACGAGAATGAATTTACTTATAATTATAGCTTACTCTTATGAAGAATTTAATTAAATTTATTACTTCTGAGATAATACTTCCCATTTCAATATGAAAACAATACTTTCAACTTGGATACCTATATGTATATCACTAAGATATTCAATTTTGATTGGAACGAAACCATATCAGACAATAAAAAACAAGTATCCAATGATTCAACTTGGAATAGCGCTATACACGACGTTAGCAAAAGTCCTACAAATTGAAGGACCTATTAAGATTTTCTATTTACACGAGATAGTGTTATAATGAAGAAATGGTTATAAACATACATATATTAAATTCTACTGAAAGCTTATCAAATGTTTTGACTATGGGAGCAGTTTAGACAGAACTAAAAGCATATTCCAAATGTAAACGGGAATTATTATTATTTAATTTTACATAAGAACTAACTAGAGATTGGACTGATCGACAAGTTTCATCTAAATAGAAAAAACGCTTTTGAATAACGCTAGCTAAAATATAAATTGAAAATTAACAATCTAAAATACTAGGTATTAACAAAAGCCTAAATAGGTGTAGAAAATTGATGATAACAAGGAATGATATTTGCACACTTTTAGCAAAATTAAAAAATTATAAAAATTCAAAACTAACAAATATTATAATCATAATACATTCTATAATGTGCAAAAATATTCCAAAATTTCATTGACAGCTTTTAAGGTTGCGCTTGTTAAAATCTATCAAATTGGTTAACAAGGTTATTAAGTACGTTTTGGAGTTCGCGTTTTTATCGTTTCAATATACACAAATGAGCAAGAAATAAACAGGCCATTTTAATTGAGTAATATTTTTATGCGCTAATCAATTAGTATTTTATTTGTTAATAAAATTTATTTTGATAAAGTTGTACTATTTAAGTTTACAAATGTTACTTATCAAATTTCTCATTATTGTTAGTTAGTTCGGAAGCTGAGTTCAAAAAAAGATTTTAAAAATTTCAATTTTTGCATTTTAGGTATATTTCAACGATGACATCAACAACGCAAAAGATCCAATGTACTCCTCAGACACTTCAATTCCTAATGGAATTGAGGGGCAAAGAAGTTGTCAAATTTATACATAGAGAATTTAATGGATATGCGGGTTTATCGAAAGCCCTTTCTAGTTCTTTAGATAAGGGTGAGAGTTATTAGACTGCCTTTAATTACTCAACTTACTTCTTATGTCATTTCATATTTACAATTCCTAAAGCTTACATGTATATTAATAAAATTAATGTTTAATATTTAGGCTTGAATGACACTGACGTAGTTAAGCAGCGAGAAATTTACGGACCTAACATTATACCTCAGAAGCCTCCAAAATCCATATTCCGACTTATCTGGGAAGCTCTACAAGACAAAACCCTTCTCGTTCTTATTGGTGCTGCAATAATCTCCCTTGGCCTTTCATTATATATGAAATGTAAAGTTCATTTATTTGAATTTAAAACTATTACATATCTAGCCTCCTTATTAAATTTTGCACTGCTTTTCATATTTTAATTCAAGAATTATTTATCTAAGTTTCTGATTAAAATTGTTTTGAAAGTCCTTCATCTTTAACATATCTACTTTAAACCCGCTTTATACTGTGGGCACACTTTGTGTGCTTATTTTATTTTTTTCATTGTTCCTAACTTTACATCAATAAAATTTTACCTAGGGCTTTTAAAAATCACGACCACTTAACCACAATTGAATAATTAATTGAAGTCTGAATAGACATGATGAATTTTTCAGAAAAAAAGGATATTAGGGATACTTAGTTAGTGCACCTACAAGATAGAATATGCTGTGCTGTGTAATTTGATGCATAACTGTATTGACTTAGATCTCGGGGAGATGAGAACTCCCTGTTATTTGAGATTCATAGTTCAGCCTTATCTTGCAATTTCATGGTTCCTTCATCAATATCAAATAAATGGCACGAGTCGCCTTTATAACTTTATTATTCTAAAGTGTATTCTTTTTCAATATTAAGCAAGGTAAGTTTAAGGACAACTACCCGAGTGGGTTGAATAATTTAAATATTTCTGCCGGTAGTTGCAAAAATATGATTACCGCACTGAGAAATACAAAAAAAATGTGTTTGACAGGTTTTGGTTAAAAAGGGTGTTATTGAAGTAATGAAGTCAATTGTAGTGCTTTATTAGAGTTTTGAGGTCACCACACTTTTTTTCTAATAATTATTTACTTAACAATAAATATGAGCTCTTGTTCTGGGTATTCAAAGCCTGTTCACAAGTTATTTTAACCTAAATAATCTTTATTCAAACTTGATTCATTTTTACCTTATTTGGATCATGAGTAGGCGGATAAGAGCGACAGTTTTATTTTAATAATAAGTAAATAATTTACTATACAATTAATTATAATATAAAATTGTTAATTGTTTAAATTTCTACGGGCGGTAAAATGCTCGAAACTGAATGCACACAAGCCTTCATGAAGTTGAGTCACATTAACTTATTGGAATGATTTAAAACGTCGTTTCCCCTACTTGATCTTTGAGTCTAGGTCCATAGAATTCAGAGTAAATTGATTTGATTAAACCATAGTCCACTCTACGTTGATTGAGTTTGATCTGGTTGCAAGCATGTGGCTTTCAAAGCTATTTAATGGCGTTAGAAAAATACGCCCCCATAAAGAGAGCTTCACTTCATCAAATCAACTTTTAGGGGTAATAAAATTTCAACAGTAAGGTCACAGATTTATGTGTCAAATTTATCACTTTCTCTGAAGAAGGCCAGTGGACACTGACTTCAGTGCAAGAAGTGAATTTGATTCTCAATTCCATTATCATGAAAACTTTATAATGGAAAGTGCTCTTCTCCGAATCACTACCACCGCTGGTCTTTTTTACTCATATTTCAAGGTGCCACCACTTTGCTAAGGTAAATTCGAGCCTGAAATCTTTTTCTGATGACTTTTTTTCAGATGATAATGATAAAATAACTGACAACCGCCAAGATTTATTTACTTATTCGATAATGGTGGGTCTTATGATTTACTAAGCCACAATGCAAATAAAAGTCATTTTGTTAATGATGATGACAGCAAAAAAATTTGCTTAAAATATATTTATCAACTTTTAATTGCATTTCATTTTTAGTAAATAAACACAGACGTGCATGGGAGGGCGGGGGGGAATTAAAAGTCACCTTGCACAAAATCTCATGGCCTTCAAATGGGAATAAAGCACTGAATTAGTAACTCACTCTGAAATTCCAAAATTAATTATTTGAGTTCAAAGTTTCCGCCCGATGATTATAGGCCACAGGCCATTTTATTTGCAACTAGCGAATGCTCTTGAATAATTTAAAATTTTGAATTTTAAAGCACGTTGTGTGTCCATTTCAACACTTTTTTAAGTAGGAACGATTATCGGAATTATTGGGTAACCTTTCAACCGCCCTATATAATAATTTTAGCTTTCTTTGAGCTTGTAGTCCATTAAGATATAAAGTTTGCATGAATTCTTTCTGCTTAAGTTGTGATTACATCTATGGAAATGTTTTCACCGGAAATATTGTTCTGCTTCTTGGAGATTATTCCTGATCTCTAGCAGTTTAACGTTGCTATTCCTGTTTCTATTCCCCATTTTTACAAAAAATCGATAGTTTTAATAATATTAATTAGACTGAGGAGAGAAATTCTTTTAGTTATGGGAAACAATTAGGTATTGAACGTAAATGGGACGAAAACTAAATCCAATCCACCTAGTTTAAATTTAAAGAAACAGGAGAAAATATGGTAGGTTTGGAAAGTGTCAATTAAGAGCTAAACAGTCGTATGCAATATGTAGTAATCAATTTCGAAAAACTTACTTGATGGACAGTTTTGTGTGAAGGACAAAGGTAATATATATAAGACTGCGTCAAAAGGTGCACAAAAGAGAAGATGATTGGCAAATAAAGATGGACATATTTTTCAGAACTTGTAACATTGAAATAATAGGAGTTAAAAGTCTGTGATTTCAACTAATTTATTTTTTTTGGTGCTCAATACGGTGCTTTTCGTCTTCTTAGCTGGCTTTGAAGTTCCGTTTGAAGTAAATGCTGGAGGCGTGAGCCAAATTCACTTTTTCTTGAAAAAAAGGAATAAGCCAATACCATTTTTGAAGCGATACAGATCAATAATGTTTCTTAATTGGCTGATTTTAATAAGATACATATAATTTTATTAAAACATGCAGGACTCTCAATGAGTTTAAATTACTTCCTTCTATAAATCGATTTTTCCTTCGCTTTTAACGTTCATTATTTGATTCTTATTGAGCCAAATCAGAGGACTTAAAAGCTTTTTTTTAAAAATTACTGACCAACTGATCAATTTTTTTTGTAATTTTGAAAAAGCAATGTCTTTCGATAGTTCTTCAACTTCTTTATCATTACTAATTGTTTTTATGCTTTCGACTGAGCAAGGTTTAAATTAATTTTAAGTTGTTTTAAATGACACAGCCATATATTGGCAAGATCCTCGTTTATAAGCGTTGCTAAGATGATTCAGTATCGTCAAATTAACTTAAACAGTAAAGTTTTCCCTTTCTCGATACCTATTTGTTTTAAAGAATACAAAATCAAAGATAATAATAATATTGTCAATAGAGTTGTTAGAGGTCGTTAAATTTCACCCATTCTTCTTCATAGGGTGCGATTGCAGATTGGGTAAAATTTTAAATAAATTAGTGGAAACAACTCTGAAATTTGAAATATAGAATTTTAAATAAATACAAGCTGCTATTTGTTTTTTTACTCAATATTTTATAACTTTTCTCCTGGGAAAGAGAACAGAACTTGTTCTGCGAACCGCCTTGAAGTACGAGTACCAAGTTGATAAGTCCTTCATTTTCTTTCAGTCAATCCCTCTCGCACAAATGGCGAACCTTCAGAGAATGAGACAGGTTGGATTGAAGGTGTTGCTATTCTAGTTGCTGTTATCGTAGTGGTTTTGGTGGTAGCAGTCAATGACTGGCAGAAGGAGAAGCAGTTTCGTGGCCTTCAAAATCGAATTGAGGCTGAACAGAAATTCACAGTTCTTCGGGGTGGTCTCATCAAGGATATATCGATCGCCGATATCGTTGTTGGAGACGTATGTCTTGTGAAATATGGTGAGGCATTATGCAACTTCTTTGATTTTAATACTATTGACAAATTTTACGCTTTTCAAGGTGAATTTCACGGAATTCTGTGAAGATAAACATTTAAAATCAATAAATAAAGTTAAAACAATAAGTAAGCAACGCAAATAACTTTAATATTTTTTTCAAAAAATTCAATTCGAGCAATGATAAACCCATGGAACTCCAAGTTGACGCTTAAAGCATGTTAATTTGTCAAATTCAAAAACAATTATTACAAACGTTGCTTTTAGTTTATTGTCTAAGATACCAATTCAAGAGATATTTTAGCTATAAAAAACCACTTCAGTAAATTGCTCAAATCTAACTGCTGATGGAAGTAACTGTAACTCTTCAAAATCATTTTATTTCCCTCTTTCTTGCAAACCTCTACAAGAGTATCCACATGACTTCCAGCTTCAATTATAGCGAATAGGTGGGGCGCTAAACTTTCGCAGTGATTTAATTCTAGTAAAATGAATATAACTAACTAACTAACACAATTAGTAAGAATACGTGTTAACTGACAAGAGTTTTACGTAACGTTTGCATGAATATACATTAGAACCAATCAATGAGGCTCATTAATTGATTTTAAGTCTCATATGGGCATGCTGTTGTATTGAGATCGAAACAATGTTTATCAATGGGCCTAACTTGTAATTAGGGACTCTTTATCCTAAGCAATTCAAGCATGCAGGAAATTTTTATTTCGATAAGAGATTATATTTTTACAACTGTTTGTGATCATTAATACTGGCACACATAAATGACAATGCTCTTTACTTAAAATTTCATCGTTAAATTTCCCTTTAAGATATTATGCCTTGAGCCATTAGGTTTGGAAGCCATCAGATAAATGAAATAGTTGGAGAAATGGACTTTTCAAGATGAAAGACAAGCACTTGTGGTGGAACTATTGCAAGCAGAGAGTTTTCCAAATATGCTATTTCCAAAAGCATTTGTTTAAATATCATTAAGTTGACCCCTCTCAAAAAATATTGGCGCAAACTCTTGAACGGATTGTCTCCTATTCCGCAAAAAAACAAATGGTACGGGAACTGACACATATTGCAGGAAAAATATTGAGGATTAATTGATTATTCATTTATAATATTAATGAAAATAATATGACCGTAATTTAGAAGAGGCATTGGCTATGAAGAAATTGACACAGACTCAGATTGGAAGTCAATTTCAAACTACTCATTTATGATGCTTTTAAAATAATAAATACTTCAGTTCTGTGGGTTTAAGGACTTTAATTTGTCACTAAAAGAGTCAATTTTAAAGGGCTCTTTGAATCTTAAACCATGTCAACTTAATTTAGCAGTTCATACATAGTTGAAAATATGTTTTGTTACATTAAGTAAAGGGAGTCATAAAACCCTAAAATGGAATAAGTAGATGAATTTCTGGTTTGTGGCCATTAAATTGCCTCTAGAAGTCATATATACATATAATCTTGCTGAGCGTAGCTTTGTGTCAACACTTAGCACGGCCTTTAATTTTGCTCTATTTTTAGATCACTTTAACGCTTCTTACATAAATTTTTTTTTATAAATTTCATTTAAACAAAGCAGTTTAGCACTTAGGTTAAAAGCGATTTTGAATTACAAAATTCTAGGTAAAAAAGAAGGAATTGTTGGGTTAATTAAATGCAAAGCATTCTAAGTAACCTCTAGACCACTTCCCCCTCTCCCCACCTCCACCCCTCTCCCCTCGATAACGTAGCTACAGAAATCATAAGATTAGCGGATTTCCTGCACGTTCTCCATACCTCTAAAGCCCATTTTGAATTCACTTGAACAATAAAGCTTCTAGAAGACTCGAATTATTTGAATGCTACTTGAAAGGGTAAGATAATGCTCAGGTTAAAACTTAAACCGAAATGCGACCCATCGTTCATTCTTGGTTTTGAAAGGACGATTTGAAACATTTGCTAATGGAAATAGATGCCAAATAATTAATGAGATGTTACTTTGACATACAAATTTATGGTAATAATTACAAGCACATGCGCTGCCTACTATATGGACTCAATAAAATGATTGGTAATTTGTCATTTAAAGTAGAAGCTCCATTAATTTGATCATATATAAATCTTTATATAAAAAAATTGTTTTCTTTCAAAGTTGACGATAGTTACCGTGGAGGCGAAACGACTATTATAAGTTGGGGGGGGGGGGTCTAAGAACCCAATAATCAATTATCGATTTCTGAGAGATGCAATTTATTCAGGGTTGCCAAAAGTGCTCAATTTGGTTTCCACTAACTTTAAAAAATGTCATGACTCTCTTTCTAAAGTAACATCTTGAACCTTGTTTATTAACATGTCTTCCTTCAGTACGAAAGCAGTATGAACTTTTTCTTACGTGGTCGCAATTACCAAGAAAAGTCATTTTTGATGTTGATTAAAACTGTGTTAACTTTGTAATTACTTTCCTTTATCGATATTGATAAACAAACTAAATTTGACTGCTTACAAGATGCTTAAATTCACCATCCCAGTTACTAAGTTAAGCATTGTCTTTCATTTTAGGTGATCTGTTGCCAGCCGATGGAGTTGTTCTTCAATCGACAGACCTAAAAATCGACGAGAGTTCTCTAACCGGTGAATCCGATCACGTCAAGAAAAGCACCACCCTGGATCCAACACTTCTTTCTGGTGAATGAATCCTTCAAATAATTATAATTAATTTCCGTAATGATGCTAAAATCATAAGGAAGGACATTTAATGATGGGAACCGTAGTTTATCGGAGAAAGGGCTCAAATGAAAGCAGCTTATTAAGTCTTATTTAGAATTTCAGAAGTCTCTAGATGTTCATATCTCCTTATTAGGAATTGAATTGAATTCGTATGGATCAAATTAAGATTCATGAGTCAGAATTTGCTCATTATGAACGTGTCCAGATTTATCTTCATGATTGATCCTACCATCCCGATGTGTTCCAATTCCGTTTTAATAAAGTTTATAATATATCAATGCTCATCAGATTTTATTCAAAGTAAACTCTTTTCGGTCAAATGCAACGCTCACACCCTCTTCGTCATCGTTACAACAGACGAGGGTAATAGTGAGGAGAGCAAAAGAGGTGACATGAGCGAATCTTAAACAGTTGATCTTTAAGTGGATTCTAAAGAAATATTTTAAATATTTTTTGTATTTGTTGATCTGAACATTCCTTGATCAGCCATAAGTATTTACTGACAAATATTGGACTCTGACAAGCACAAAAAGGCTATTAAGTGTCCATTTTTTCACATATAAAGATCGTCGACTTTCGTTTGTAGTTTTCACTTTAAGGGACTAAGAAGTTAAACTGGCCTAAAATGTTTTTAATTATTAGTGAAGCTTAATTTAGCCATAGGTGGAGTGTGAAATATATGTTGACCTTTACAGGCTCCAGTTTTAATGATGATACACATGGCTTCCCTCTGCGTGACTTTGACCGGGCTCATTATGTTCTAGTACAATCGTGAAGAAATACACGTTCTTTAAATAGAACTCAGTTAATAAAGACAGACAAGTGATAAAAATACACATTCATTCGAAAATGAATTAATTTCCTTGATTAAACGCAAGATTTTAATTACGAGTATTGATTGCTTACCTAAAGAGACAATCTTTTTTTTCGGAATTAAAATAAGCGCGTTGGAAAGTTGCAAGCCTAAACAATTATTAAACCGCATGACAATACTATGAAAATGTATTCAAAAAGGTGAAAACAATTGGGCCTATTGATTCATGAAAATAACTAATAGCAATCAAAATGAGGGACGTAAACGCATCATTAGTTGGCCATGGAGAAATGTTTAGATGCTATAAGTTTTGGCTTATAAACAGAAACGCTTTTTCCCATAATCAACCGAATATCGGTTATTATTTCTTAAATTTCCCGATTTTAATTGCCATCTTCACCGTAATAAATCTTTTTGCGGGCTTGCAACTGCCCTGGCAAAGCAAAAGGCGTTTTTTTCGAAACAGACACCGAAAATACAGGCCCTGCAGCGAAGACTGCCTCGTGGCGGCGTTCATATTGGGTGATTCACATTTTTTGGAAGCTAAGCACTTACCCATGAAGCCTAACAAAAACTAGCTTGCTGAATGTGTCCATTAAGGGCTTGCTACTTTCAAATCTCCATCGAAATACGCAACACACACATACACACACGTACAACACGATCCACTGGACGAAATGGGCATTTATTTGGAAGACGACTTGCCTTTTGGCATTTTTTGCTTATGCCAGGCGTTTATTCCGTCATTTTCAATTATTTCTAATTGAACATTTTGAAAATTGCATTCAGCGTCTGCTTTAAATTATTTTATAGAACTTGCAAATATATAGCAACGCAAATCTGTCCATTAACCAATTGCCTCTTTGTAGAAGGAATTAGAAGTGGCCTTCGTTTAGGCCAGTTCATTTGTTTTCAAAGTGTATTTTGAAAAATTTGAGAAGCTCCTACCTCTTTCATTCAGTTACACGCAATAGCCAGTACACGGCTTCTGAGTAAAATCTTTCTTTTAGAAATTGACTCTGATTGTACGTTGCCATACACAATCCCAATTCTCGTAATTCGAATTTTGTCCACAAACTGTCGAGGTTGATGATCGATGTCCTATCAAAGGAATGCGAGATGAACTTTATTTTAGTATTGAAAATACGAAAGTAATATTAGTATTATAAACCACAGAAAAAATACAACCATATTTAATTGGGCGAATTAACCGAAACCAAGTAATATGTTGTTCAGTTAGACTGAAAAGCACCTCGATTCACCTGATGGCTCAATTCAGGTTGTACAATATCTATTAAATGTGTATAGCGGGTTCCAAAGTTAGGATTTTTCTGTTTTTTCCATGAATTTTAATAAATGCTTGTCCATTTTGTTTGCCAAGAAGGTTCCATCCTGCTCATTCACTTTGGTTCTTTTATTAAATGTTTGTCAATATTTGCCACCTTACACTTGTTATTATGTCAGATTGGAGATGGCTGGAAATTCCGTAAATTGTGTACATTTAAGGTTATGATGACTATAAAGCACATATTTATTAAACTCCTCGATGCCGTATTGTTAATGGTCAATTTGAATGACATGAAGGTCGTTGCATGCTTCATTTACTTGCAAACCAACCCAACCAGCAGGAATGCATTCTCGCGTATTCAAATGGGTAATCCACATAGGTGATTGCATGGAATTCAAACCAACATCCTTTATCGAGCGAAGTCTCAATTAAAATCCTTAAATAGACCTGAATGAAGCCTTAAATCTACAGCTCTGCGTAGTGCGTATCAAAATTAGGATGAATTTACACTTACTTTAGCTTAACTTCAAAGAATTATTATTAAATAATTGCATTTATCCAGCTAAATAAGCAATCCCCATTTCCCCTACATTTATGAAATACTTGGTTGAGAAAGCGTATTTTCAATGCAAAACCTTATCCGCCTTCGTTTATGGACGAGGATTTTACGGGCTTTTCAAAATGAGGATTAACTTGGCTTCATTCCTAATAATTGACGTAATTATTCAAATACTTAAAATAGTCATGTTCAATGAGGTGGGACTCAGTTGACGCCAGGTCTCTCTCAGTTGTGCACTTTTAGAAAATTACATAAATTTATTTGATTGGCTGCCATAATGCGAATAAAAATTCAAATGGAAACCTGAAACGGAAAAATTCAGCGTCATCAAATCTCTCGCCACTAAGACTCTTCAGTCCGGCAACCCCCTTAATAATAATTGCTCAACCTTTTAAATCATATAGTCTAAGCAGATTAGTGGTAGTTCGGAAGGTGTTCATTTAAAATCGAATAACCAATCACCGACTCTGATTGCATAATTCCGCTAGCGCATATTAATCCACATTCTATTTTGTTGCCAATCTGGGCAAATACATGAGGAAAACAGCCCCCCCCCCCACCCTGACCCCCACGGTACTTACTGCACGAAGTGCTTCATGCAATTAATTGAACCTTTCTAATCATTATCCGATTTATCATTTCTATTAATATCTATCAAAAAGGATTTTTTGCACTTTTATTACTATAAGGTATCTGGGAGTGAAGGAAGCTAATAAAGCCCAGTGTATTGTGAACTTTGAAAGACGTATAGAAGGAGAAAATAATGATAGAATTTCAAAATAATCTTCCATAAGTTGAATTCTGGAATCATCAGGTTGTATGTTTTTTTTAAATTTAACTACATCATAATCTACTATCCCTAATTTTAAATCCGAGAATTTGATGTGAATGAACGTTAAAGGCGATCAGAAATTATTGACGAATTGGTCGAATCGATTGGGTGTTCATGTCATCGAAATAAACAAACGTTCTTGGAGCTCTGGAATAGTTAAGTTATATTTTTATAACTAGAAACGTTTCCCTATTTTATTTCACTAAGAATTGATCAAAGTTTTCCTTGCAGTATTTCTGGTTGAACTGTTTTATCTCGTGATTCCAGTTACCTTCTCAATGTTGCTTCCAATTTGAAGCGGTGTTAGTTACTTTATTACGCAGGCGCGAAAACGGGTTATTGCCTACATTAATTAAACCGTAATTGTTACTGCTAAATTTGGACATTTTCCTCAATTATTGATGAACATTAAGTGTGAATGGCATCATTTTGGCCTATATCTATTTTTAGTTGCTCCTACGAATGATTATCGCGTTAAACAAAGACAAATGTTATTACTTACTGGAATTACTTGATCACTAAGGTGACATCATATGGGATACAAAAATCTCATTTATAATCCTTGAATTATCACATCATTTAGACAAAGGTGGTTCAAATTGCCTTGAACTTACAATTTTGCGCCTGCTATTTGCCTCTAAGATCATGGACAAAACGGTTTTTTAATGACAGATCAAAATTATATTGATCACGGAGAAAAGAGAAATCACTTATTGACTTTGATTGCGCAATGGAGAGTTGGCGCCATGAAATGACATGTTCTGAAAGCATGTCTGTCAAGTCCGTTGTAGACTAGAGGTCCGTTCACTGACAAAAACAGCGATCCATGAATAATAATAAGTCCAGGAAACCTTCTTGATTGTAATTTATTAGTCTTCACACTTTTAAGCCAATTTTTACTGTCCACAATCTACTTATATCATAGTTATGAAGTAAATATTTTTGATATTGAGTCTAATTTATACATTTTCCTAATAAGCGATTAATCTGCAATTAGTGTACTACCTTCCTGATTACAACCTTATCACTTGTTTCAAATCATTATCTAACGTCTTGAAGATTTTATTGTCGCCAACAAAGGTGATCTAATCTAAGTAGACTTGATTCTCTTCAATTGTTCAGACTGTGTGGATTTTTGAGAGATTCTTTACGATTTTATTTTTGTTATTTTCCTTAGGAACCCACGTCATGGAGGGGTCGGGAAGGATGTTAGTTATTGCGGTAGGGAAGAACTCGCAAGCTGGAATAATCTACTCCCTCCTCAACAATATGCATGGCGACCTTCCCGAAACAGCTGTTCATCTTGATTCTCATGGCAGTCCCAATGGTAAGACACCGCTGCGCCGATGTCAACTCCTCATTTCAAGTTGTTTTTCTTTTATGCAAAAAACTCAAATATGGTTCCTTCTCTTCCTCCCTCCCCCCTCTCTCCCCCTCCCTCCATCTCCCTTTTTTAGCTGAAGAATAAGAATAGATGAATAAAATTGGGGAATAAATTAGTGGGAATGTTTATTTCTTTTTTCTTTGCAGGAATATTTAAAAGAAAATCAGAGTTTTGACATTTTTATTTAACAAAAAAACATATTAGTTACTTTTTATTCTATCACATTCTTTTAAACTCTAGTGGCCAAAATTCACAATTTATACAAAGTAAGTGTAATTTGAATAATTATCAGTATTCATTTTCATAAAACTTGCAGTATTTGGTTTCAGTGCTGTTTTGCAGTCTATTAACATATAAAAATTACCCGTTAAAATTCTCAATTACATTGAACGGTTTCGCTTCATTCAGAACATATATGGGCACCATCAACCCCCCCCCCCCCCCCCCCAATGAATAAA
>UZAE01000871.1:0-17335 GCA_900617975.1 Rodentolepis nana | reverse complement strand
CAATTCCTACTATACATAAAGAGGGGTGTGCGATAGACTTACCTCCACGTGGTGCACCCTGGGCAACGTATACTCATACGGCAAAAAAGTCTATAAATCGGCAGTTGACTTCGGACTTCAAACTACCATGACCCTATTGAATTTCATATTCGAATAATTCCACAGTATTCACCTCACCTTTTTCTCTACCTTTGTGTCCGTCTGTCTCTTTTACGTCTGTGAATCATTATTCTTCCCCCTCTCGACTTTTTTACCAGTTGGATGTTCCTCCTCCCCTCTGTGTAGCCCGAAGTCAACTAAAGGGCTAATGATACCTATCATAATGCCTGCCATTTGAAATAAATAAATAAATAAACTATACATAAAGACCATACATGCAACTCGCCACCTTGAGTTCTACTGGTGGACTGTTTTAATTCAGTAGCATTTCCTTCGTCTGTTATTGTAGTTAATTCGATTGTTGGAGCAAATATTCTCAGATCATGAAGAATTCAATGAGGCTTTTTTACTGTGAATTGACAGTGGTTTTACAACAAATGAGCTAAGTAGGTTATGACTTCACTTATGCATGCTATCATTTTACTTGCTGCATTAGGTAGGTCAAAAAAACTCTGTTTTCATGAAGCCCCAGCGATTTACTTGCTACACAGGCTCCACATACTCATTCCTTTCTATAAAGATGATCAGAATTCATCTCACCGTTGGATATTATCCAACGGGAGTAATGCATGTCTGCTGTGACTATCCTGTGTGCTTTCGACCTCTTCAACGCATTCATACACCTAAATTTGTCCATGTTTGAAAATAACTTACCATTTTAATTGAACGCCTTATCCCTTGTGAATTTCATAATTAAAGGTCAATTGTTAGAATTGACGAATCGACAGATCAAAAAAACAAATATGGCAAATTACAAGATGGATCAATTTTGCTTTGTTAAGGATGCAGTGGACAACTAAACTAAATTTTTCCTTATTTCAAATTTCTTTTGTCCTCGCGAATCTGCTACCCTTTTTACACAACCATCTATTAAGACCTGCTCAACCTTCAAAATAGGATCAGTTTGATTTCTACTGTGATCTTAAGTTACAGTGGGGTACTATTAAGCCATCCCAAGTGGTCTGTTTACAACTGAGGTGGTTAAAGGACCTAAATATCACAGCGTGATCATTGCTGGGTGTCATTAGCTATTCATCAGGGGCTTTTAATTTATGCAAACCTACTCTGTTTACTCACACGCCATCTCCAAGTGATTTTCCACCTTCCTCATTTGGTTCCCGGACAGCCATAAAGAAACCCTACAACCTTCCGTTGTCGTAGCGAAGAGATGTCTGCATAGACCCAAAGGGAAAATCCGATGGCCCAGTTGTAAATTCTCCTTCTAAAAATTACTTGAAAACAGGTTCCTTTCATAAGGCGAATGAAATCTTCTATTACAATTGCAGATTTCTATTGGGAACATATATTGATCCATATGTCTGCATTATCTTAATTACTTAAAAAAAGATTTGCAATTAATTGTCCTCAAAGTTGTCAACTTTACTTTGCGTCCTAATCATTCGTTTTCTTACATTTCTTACTCTTGTTTTACAATAAAATGTTTGTTCTTATTCCTATTCGCCTTCGGTTAGATCGATGGTCCTGTGATGGAATATGTTGTCTAATCTGATCAGGAGTCTTAAGTAGCCTTAATGCAGAGTTCGGTCCTTCTTCACTTTACGCACATCTCACACTTATGGCGTGATCTGATATACTCCCAAATGTGAATTGTAATATTTTAAGCTGCAAATTATTGGTGAAGTGAAATTTGCAGAAGCTTGCCAATTTAACCTAAATTTATTTTATTGGAATAGCGCAATACCCCTTGCAATGGACTAGAATTACAAGGAATTGCGTAACACGAAGGTTATATTTGTATTCTAGGAAGAACACACAGGCTGGAATTGAACGTACTGTCAGAAAAAGTAGTATAATAGGGGGGAGGGGGGGGGTTGACCAAACCTGTGGTATCACGCATTTAAATACTTGCTTATAAAGGGTTATAGTGTGAAGTCAATGCGTCTAACAAGGAAGTAAATAACGCGTTATTTAAAATGTTGGTGACGCAGAGGGTAAGACTGCCACAGAAAAGATGGCTAGTAGAATCCATTTGGGTGAGAATCAACTCGGATAAACAAAGTTGGTAGGCATTAGGGGGAGAGGTGGTAAAAATGGTCAATCAAGGTTCGCCTTAGATACCATTTAGGAAACAGTTGTTTACCTGGAATTACTGATTTTTCGTATGCAAATTGCGCGCTATTGCATCATGTGATTGTGACATTTAGGAATCCCTGTTCATTTACACTGCGCCAAAGCTTGAAGGATAATCAATAGATCATTTGATAGGAATTATCCTGATTCGTTGATTGATTACGTTTGACTCCAATTAAATTGACTACAACAAGCGACTATCCTTAATATGAATTGAATAAATTAAACCAGAGGGATCAATTTAATCAAACATTAACTCCCTTTCTTAGACGAAATTTAAGGGCGGAATAATCTTCAGATTGACATATTGCGTGATAGTTTCTGACCAAGTCAAATAAGTAAGGTGATTTCAGAAATAATGACATTTTTACAAAATTGCTTCAATACCCTTCACTAGGTCTTCTATCTACGCGCACACAATGCAAATCAAAACTCAGAAAATTGGGGGTTAAAATTGATTTCTCCAACTGACTGTTAGCGCAGATGTACATTCATCTGAAACTCCTAATTTGTTTGAATGTTTTTTGGGTCTGAATTGAGAAAATTTTGCCAGCTTAACGGTCGTCAAAACGGCCAGAATTACCACTATCACTCCATTCGACAAAGTTATGCACCGATTCTATTTAGTCTTCGCCTTGGCTAAATTCAGTCGATCTTTGTTCTCATTAAGTGCATTTTAATCTCTCACTAAGTTAACCTCTATTGTTCATTGTAACTTGTTATTTAGTGATCTTTATTTTTGCCAATCTTTGTATTACACTATTAAGAACAGCGTGAAGCGGTATAAATCGAACGAGTATTCCAGAATTTGGAATGAAGGCATTAAATTTCATAATTTACCATTCTCTCAAGATTGACGTATAAGCTCAACACAAGTCGTGGCGGGTTAACTATTTGGTTAAATAGTCACAGAAAAAAGAAGAGGTCAGGAATGCTATAATTTGTCAGCTCAAAGTTAATTGAGGTCTTCCATGACTTTACAGAAAACTGAACTCTATCACGTGATATCCGTAATTTGGGTCGGTTGAGTCCTTCTTTCTCGGAATTAGGATATATATGTACATATATAGAAATGCTAGCGGCTTTCTAAATATAAGACAATTTTTGATATTCCTCTTCAGGGGTGTGCGATAGACTTACGTCCACGTGGTGTACCCTGGGCAATGTTTACTCATACTGTCTATAAACCTACAGTTGACTTCTCACTTCAAACTGCCATGACCTCACTGCATGTCATTATTCAACTAATTTCACAGTACTCTCCTCACCATTTTTCTACCTTTGTCTTTGAAACACTCATCTGTTCCCCCCCCCCTCCTCTCGACTTTTTTCACTTTGATGCTCCTCCCCTCTGTGAAGCCCAAAGTCAACTGAAGGCCTAATGATAACTATCAAAACGCCTGTCACTTGAAATCAATAAATATCCCCCTTCAGGGACTTCTATGATAGCTCCTGTCAAAGACAGTTTAAGGTTGATTTGCACTTTAGAGAATGTGCTAATAGAAAGAGACACGTTCTAGCTGTCACACCCTTGAAAATACGCAAGTACATCTGATGATCAAACCATATATATTCTGAAATAGGCAAAGAAAGATGGCAGTCTTCTGCATTCAACTTTTACGCACATAAGCTTTATTATCACTAAGTTGGGCATCATTAGAATTTCCGGATGAAAATATGCCTTGCACAGGTGATTTAAAACAGTGTCTTCTTCTAGGCCTTCTGTCTTCAGAAAGATCCTATTCAACTGAAGCATAAATTGCCATTCTAATAAATTTCGTTTAAGTCGCCATAATTACACACTCTCAATGGTCTGACCTGATAGCGACCATAACATAGCCTTCAGTTCCAACCTCGTTTAATAATTAGAAGAATATTCTCACTTCCTCATTTCACTCTTCGTGATCGCGGTTTATTAACCTTGAGGTGGTCTCCAAGTTACAAGTTTATAACCTCGAATGGAGGGGGGGGGGGAAGTGGGGGTGGAATGATTCAAACATTTCTTTGCTGGCATTTGCTGTCGTTTCATCAAAATTGTCACGATTATTCCAGAATGGAACAAACCCAGACTATTCAATGGCAACGAGAGATGGAATTGAGACATTTTAGCAATATGCTGAAAATTAATTTTTAATCATTAGGGCTATCTAAGCCATATTTTACTAATAATAAATGGTTATGGTTAAGCTAACCGTAGAAAAAACTACGCCATTGACAACGTTCGCTTTACACATTCTTCAGTCGTGATAATATAGTGCGGCTGTACAAAACTAATACAAAATATAAGTAAACAAAAGAAGCACTCTAGTTGAGATGAAAGCCAGTTTGGGACATAGAAATCTTGAGAGAGCGAAAGAGGTCCTGGGCGTCTGTGAATTCTGGCATCTTGAGATAATGCGCACAGGTATTAACGCTGGGAAAAGGTCCTTCTTCAGAGGATTTCCTAGCAACTTTCAAACGGGGTTGAAGGTTCTTTAAACCGCCAACAGGAAGACACGAGGTACCGGTTACGAATCGAAGGAATGACCGTCTGTCATCGGAATTCATTTCAGTTAAAACGTCAATCAATAGAAGGTAACCGGGTGAATCCCGTGAGTAGTTATTGACTGGTTCGGTGTATTCGAGGAGTTCCTGACGATTCCAGGATACATCTGCTGAACCTCTGATGAGATCACCCAATTCAGAGCTCGTAAAAATAGATAGCCACTGCATTGACAAAACACGCTCAAGGCCAACTAAAACGGAGAGGAAAACAAGATCAACATCAACAGCAACACTTTAGCAGTCTCAAATGACATTTGAAAAGGCAATGTGACGACGACCTTACCTTTAAAAGCGTCCATCTGTGCCCGAATACCCTTATCTAGGCAGAATTCAAGGGTTCGACGAATGTAATCCTTATAATTTCCAAGGTTTATATCACTTGGTGCAAGGTCTTCATCCCCTTCTAAAGATGACTCCCAAGGATAGACGTCTTGAAGAGTTACTTCCTCCTGAAAAATAAACAGGAGATTGAATAAAGCAGATCGAGTAAAATGCAAAAAATCAACTCGAAAATGTTCACACATACTCCACTTGCAAGCTGATATGACATGGTTAAGCAGAGACTTTCTAGGTACACATTAGTGACGTCATCTGCATGTTGCATCCATTGGCGGAAGAATGTGGCTTTGTCTGGGTATATTTCAGCAAAGTCTTCAAAGTCTAACACACCTGTCAGCCAATGTCCACCTCTAACATTGCTATTACTTTCTATTAACATCGCATCTTCTCCAAGAAGCGCCTTCTCCCTTGATTGCTCAAAACTGGTGGCGCGTTTCAAGCTACTTTCAAGAGATCCAGACGAATCAACAGTACTCTCCAATTTCTGAACTGATGAGGCATAATTTGCAAGCAGTTGAAGGAAGGGCTTTGAGAGAGGGAGATCAAGAAGATGCCTATCTTGAAGGGCTTTTCCCACGGTAATGCCCATTATGTAAAACCGTCGGATTACTTCCAAAGGAACAGCATTTTTAGGATATGGTGCAGGGAAGAGACCATTCTCGTGATGAACAAACTCTCCTAGTCGATAGGACGAAACCCACATTCCTAGAGACTCTCGACGGAATTCTAATGAGATCAGATTGTAGAACTCTAATGTGGGTCCCGAGCCCGTACCCTCTTCGCCTGAAAAAAAATACACAAGTGTTTTTCGACTTCTGATGACTATTCCAATCAAGTTCGCAATATTAGGAAAGTCAAATTTTGAAGACCATTAACCTGCTGGTTCAAAATGACATTAAATTGAAAGACTTACCTTGGAAACGCACCTCCAATTCAGGTTTGCATTCTGCATGCTCATCCATTATGCGCTCTGCCCAAGCGTAGAATGACCCCTTCCCTTCCAAGTCTCTCGGTACAAAGGCGTAATTTTTGAAGAGTCTACCAATATCTGTGCTATATCGACAATTGCAATTTCTACTGTGAAATTTGAATGTCTCATCATCCAATTCATATTCAGCATAGGGATCCTGTTGGTGGTCAAGTGAGTTTTGTTGTTGTGCCGAGTCTTGACCAGACAATTGTCTAGCTACAAGAGACGTAATTCGGGAAGCATAGCCAAGCTCCACACTACTTGTAGAGTAATCACGAACTGTATCGTCATCAGTATTAGGACCTCCTGGAAATATTTCTTTCAACCACAACAGAGACCTTGCACACCCGAAAGCGCACGAACGGAAGAGATTCATTCGAATGTTATAGTCGAAGAGGGGTGTGATACACTGGGTCAAATTCAAGCACCAATCTGGCAGTACGCCTCCCGACGACACCGCAAGAACATCTTTCAATTGACGATCCAACTTCTGATTCAGTCTGAAAGACTTCAAGTCCAATTTCTCACTGCTTTGAGAGAAAATTTTTGAGAAGAGGCTAACAACTTCCAGCAGATTCTCCATTCGTTTTGGTATATCGCCTGACGATGTGTACACACCCAAATTTTCTAGTAGTTTGCTTTGGAAATTAACTAGGCGAACATCCCTCGAGGAGAGGAAAGAACCTGCTTTTAAGATCGGTCTTGATAATGATTTCGCCGACTGATGTTTAACACTTGGAACACGTATACGATACTCTAAAGTTAAGCTCACTAGAGGAGGGTCATTCAAGTCTAATTCCGCATCAGACCCTGAGGAATAGAGAACATTTTCGGCTAATCTCAGAAGGTAGTGTAAAATTGGAACTTCAGTATCATCTATCAGAACCGATGACACTATCCTTCCATCTTTCTGCCGGGCAAAAAGTTCAAATTCAAGCTCATATGAAGCTAAAACGGAGAACAAGGAATGCGAAAGTTAGCCAGCTTGAGAAACAGGCTTACAAGTAACTGGTTTGCACATAAAAAATGCAACTAACGTGGTTTTTCAAGAAAGTGTTCGAACCCGTTGTCGGTAGATTCGGGAGTAATACGAGGAGTGAACAAAGCGAGAGCGGATTCAGAAGAATGTCGTTGAGGATGATAGTGTTCAACCAGGGAAGGAGCAATCGAATTTGCTGGTACCGTTTCTATAGGGACTGGCAAACGATTAAGTTCACGTCCCTCTACTATTCGCTGTACTTGATCAACCATGTACATATCTCCCAGTTTATTCACCTAATAATACCGAAGAACAAACTCCAAGTTAAAAATGGCAATGGCCAAGGAAAAGGTTGAATAGGTGCATTCACAACTCACGGGAATTATTTCAGACTCAGGATTAGCAGCAACATTCCGTTCGACTCCAGCCTCAGGTTCTGCTTCCTGCTCCCCCACCTCTTGGCTGTCACCGTTTAAAGAAGCGACAGGAATGACTTCAACAGCTTCAGACACTTCAGTTGGTCTAGTCCGTACATCTGGAGGATTTTGATTTTGGTCTTGGTCGACAACAACTACTTCAGCCATTGACGTATTCGTGGATTCCCTCTCACTTCGTTCAGTCGCGGTCTGGACTTCCTAAATCGACAATACGAAGACAACGGCCATGATATTGACACCATGTCACACTTAAATCACTGTTCAGGAAAATTTGATGGGAAGCGACTTACTTCTGGTTCAAAGTTGTTGATGAAATCTCCCGAAGGCAATGACTCAGGTGAATTCAAAGCCATTTCGTTTTCACTTATTACGCCCTTCAATGCTGAACTCACATTGTCCGTTCGACCTTCTTCGTCAACCTAAAAACCCCAAAATGTTAGCCTATCATAAAAGAATCATCAATATAAGCCATATTGTTTGTTTTCGGAATGAGATGAGAGGGGTTGGTTAAGTCGCACGCTGTAGTAAGCAAATGATGCCTCAAGTCCGTTCATCCAAATTTTAACAGAGAGAATTAATCACTACGAGATCATCCAAGCCCTCAGGGAACACCACCTTTTAGTTGTTTCTCCCCGTTCGGGCTGTGCACGAGTTTTTTCCCTTCACCTTTTATTTAATTACGGTTGCCCAAAGTACTATCAGTTTACTTAGAATAATTATAGTCAGTCTAAAGTGGTCAGACCCTTGAAGGAGCTTTACTGTCGGCATTAGTGCTACTTTCATACAGATGGCGTAGCGATTAGGTCAGAGGTCATGGGATCGGAATTCATTAATGCACACCTAGCTAGAGAAATAAATAATCTTTAATTAAAAAATTAAGGGGAAGGAAACCTACATCTAGTTCAAAAAATTTTTCCGAAGACACCGATTCTGGCGAACTTGGTGCCATTGGAGATTGGAAGGGAGTGGATTCGACGGAATGCGAACTGTGGAAGCTTCCATCATTCTGATCTGAAGTATCAAACATTGCCAAGTCCAGCTCATTAAAGGAAATTTCAATAGCGTCATCTGACTGAACATCTGATTGCCCATTTGCAACTTCACCTTCACCGCCTGGGGCTCCGCTGCGTTGTCTGCGTTTGGGCGTGGGCTTTTTCTTGGCAAGCTTTTCACTAGGCGAACCACCAATTCGATATGTATAGAGCAACTGCAAAAGGATAGACAGCATTATGACACTTTCTATCACACTGGAGAGAAATGCCCATTCTGCTGCCTCTCCGTCCTTGCTATACCCATTGACGGGAATAATAGTTAAGATTCCTCAGTGCCATTTTTATCAAATAGGGGGGGGGCATATTATAAAGGATTACTGGGACTAAACATTTACACAACAGCCTTAAGCATAAACTACTTCTTGTCATGCCCCCCCCCCTCGATCGAGTTGCAAACGTGCAAAAAAAGATATATAAGAGAGATGATGCCAAAAAAGGGAACTCGGGCTTACATTGTGGTGAACATATTTCACTGTTCCAAATAGATCAAATCCGCTAACAAACATTTTCCTGGCTTTACCAACCGACGTCAGATCCATTATTCGGAAAACTCGGAAGGAGGGGGGTTCGAAATTAGCCACCTTCTCTCCTCGTGTACACACACCAGCTCTTACAAGATTTTCCTCACCATGAGACAATTTTCGAGCATATGCTGTGGTGTGTGGGCTGCCGCTAAGCCGACCAGACCAAATCTTGTAGTTTTCAGCGTTCAGAGGAAAGAGTACTGGTTTATCACCCTTTAAAGCAGTCTCAGAGACATACATAGTGACCCAGAGTCTTCCATTTTCAGAACCTTGAAGGCACCAGTGCTTGATCATTGGACCGTTTATTCCTCCTCGGCGAATAGAATTAACTTGAAAAACACTGGGAATAATATGAACACCCGTTTCAAAGGTCCATCGTGTGCCAACCGCATAGCCATCCAAGATATCTTCATTGCACGAAAGATCGTCCATTTTTTTACATTGCTTGGTCGAACTACTCTCCAACTCAAATGCTGCATTTTCCGGATCAGAGGTAATAGTATCGCAAAATGCAGCAAAGATGCAAGATAGCACAATACGTTGGTTACAGGGATTTCTCCATTCCACTGCCTTTCCACCACACGTTCCCAGCCATCTTACTAGACCCGTTGTTAATTTCAAGGGGCGTGGAAGCTCTCTAACACCCCTCTCATTCTTCTTCCCTCGCATGAGGTTATAAAGGAAGGGCAGTGAGTTGCGAGGTCTCGTATCCCTATAAAAAAGAAAAACACAATGAAGACAATAAAATTAATGATGACCTTTACACTTGCATAGAAAGAACACAATGGACTTGCCATTTATTTAATACCGTAATTGACCGGGTCATCTGTTCCATATTGTCCAAAAAATTGAAGCATTGTGAATATCGATAGCCACGAGAAAGAATAAGAAGCTCCTTGTCAATAAAGATCTCTCCAGGAGAGTTCTGTTGGCGCTGGATCTTCATGGTTAAATTCTCGTCGACCTGTCGATGAGAAACAACACCTGTGCATTGATCGGCGCTTAACGATGGAAACCATGAGCCAAGTAAAGTGAAAAGGCGATTATCAATGACACCACGAATTCCGCCACCGGTTAAAAAATTGTGATAATCTGTGGAATAAGGCAATGGAGGCGCGATAATCCCCAGAGGAAGTGTCTGCGTCGCCAATTTCGGTGAATTTTCCATCATGGCATCAGTGAAATCGAAATACGTCATCAAATTATTCTTATTTGGAGGCGCAGACTTTGGATAGTTTCTCATCTTAACTCGATTTTTGCCCGATCCCAATTGATCAGATAGAACATAACTCGTGGAATATGATAATTGTTCAAATATATGCAGGGGAAGACATTCTGTTTGATCCAGTGAGTCAAGAATGCACATCACCATGATCTGTAAATTCTCCGTGTCTCCAAAGATTCCACGAAATACATTTCTTCGTGCTTCAAGGAAAACCAAATGATCCTCAGCCTTATTGGACTGAACCTGGTGAGTACAAAGAGAGAGTGAATATAAGGAAGGAAAGGATTTTCAAGGTAGGAAAGGAGGAAGTATGGAGCTTACCAAATTTCTCCACTTTAACAATTTCTTTGATGAAAGACATAATAAAATTGCACTAACAAGATTACTTGACGCAATCTCATGATGAGTGATAGGCTCTTTGTCGGGAGAGAAGATGTCTTTTAGACGAGTGAAAGCTTCAGTCAAAACTCTAAGCGCCTTCTCTTTTGAGTTCGACTTAATAGCCGATTGTATCTGGCCTTCAATATCAGAGAGAGTATCAATCATAGATCTGCTACTTTCAATCTTCTTTTCCACATGTACTGGAGGTGCGGACTGAGGAATTCGGTCATCTGTGGATGTTAGTTTCGAAGCCAAGTTGAGAACATCCAAGTGAATTGCTCGACTTCCTTCTTCCGAGCCTGCGCGATGCCTATAAAAGGGGGGGGGGGGGAAACACACTATACAACGCCTAAAGAAAAGCAAAAAAAACTGGGAAAAAAGACAAAAATACGAACACATTCAGCTTCTGACCGAAATCCTTTTCCAGGACTCCACTCAAATGTTGCACCACCCAATTACGCCCATCCATGCGCACCGGTATCAACCCAGAATCTGGGTAAACAACACCATCGTTTAAATTTAGGAGATAGAAGCCCTGTTGAAGACAAGCCGAAAACAGCATAGCATGGCCTGCATCCTTGTGATCAGGACAAACCCTCATGAAGGGCGTACCACTAGGCGTTTCAACTAAATCCAACAATATATCTCCGACCTTAATAACTGCAGGGTAATTCTCTTCATTCTTTGCATAATGCACTGCAGTAGTAGACTGGAAATCTTCACCTTGGGGCTCAAATGTTCTCATTGCAGGAAGAGATGAAGATCTTTTGGGCCCATTGTTTAAAGAAGACAACTGTCTGCGTTCTTGAGATCTAGACCGCCTTCGTTCGACTAGCATATGTCCAGAGGTATCAAAGTAAGGCCACTTAAGAAACAGATCACCCGTTTGTTCAAATCTAAACTCTCTGAACTTGCTAACCAAGTAGACAACCTTCTCCCACAACTCTTCCCCTACAAATGCATAAAAATGGCCCATTAGTATATAGGACAGCGTATTCAGACAGGATTATAAAAGATGTAAACAAACCCGATTCCAGTGGAACTGTAGCTCGATCCTCAATTAAAATGACATTTTTACCACCTGAAGTACAGTAAGCTGCCTTAAAAACAGTCTTATTTCCAGATTCTAGGAGAATCATAACCGCTGCTCTTTCCGAAAAGATGAAGAGAATGCCGCCAAAAACAACCACCGACCATTGCTGCCACGTCTCGAATCGAGAGCTACCTAGTGGTATTGTATCCTAAAATGGTACGAGAAATGAAAAAAAGAGAGCAGAAATTAGCCCCTTCACTCCCACCAGTTAATGAATGCAAGAACAGGAAGAAATAGCAAGCGAAAAAACAATCAAACCCAAGAGGTGAAAAAATCTCACTCCAATCAAATTAATTAAGGAGGTGCAGACAGGGGTAGGCCAACATCCCAAACGAGATTAAGCAAAAAAAGTGCCTATATCCCAAACAATGTGCAGTATTAGAAATGAAGGCATAGCGCGAATGCTATTACAAGAGAGAATAAGACCCAACTCTTCTTAGAGAAAAAGAAGCCAAAAGAAAATCAAGCGGAAATGCAAGCATCCATTGCAAAGACAAATTAGAGGAGGTGCTTACGATGCCACTTGGTCGTTGATAGACGCGGGGCTAAATAAGATGGAAAGGGAAAAGAAAACCACTTATTAGTATTCCTTCAAGTGGGTAATGAGGAGAGGGTGCTTAAAAAGTAATTTTGTTGAAAAGAAGGGCCAACACATACCGGCGGATCAGGCAGCTTGGAAGCCTAGAAAAAAGAGCAAATAAAGCCACATATGCTACTTTAGGGTGATGAGAGGGTGAGCATTAGCGTGTTAGTAATAGCAGTAAGACGCATCTGAAGCGAGATAGTCTTACTTGGATCCCACCAAATCCATTCTCTGTCTCGTCCTCAGGTCCTGGCTATGGACAAAGAAGTAGACAACAACGAGGTACGGCAAATAAAATCGCTTTTTGCTAAGCACATAAAAGGCAACTCCTAGCTTACGTCTGAATAATTGTTATCATAGTTAGAGCATTTACTTTCCTCCTCGCCGTTTTCATTATATTCGTCATCTGAATTTACGTAGTTGTCATCAGAATATGCACTCATTGAGTCTTTTTGAGCTTGGGAGTGAACAGAGGAATTGTCCAATAGTTTGAAATGGAAGTTCGGCAACTTCATTACAGAATTGACCGTCTTAATTAGAGCATTGATCCCATGCTTGTCCAAAAGAGGGGAATAAATTGACCCTGCTTTCTTTACAAGTTCATCACACAATTGTAGTGCCAGACGAACAATCTTGATAGACTCTTGAGATAAAGCCAGGCGAATCATATGGCAGATACGGAAGTCTCCACGATTTTCGCTTATAACCTCCACACACCTCGAGTTAAGACCTCGAATTAGCCGTAGAATGAATAAAAAGGACTTGTACTTTATCGTTTCCGAGAGAGTTTTCGCGAACATATCAACCAACTCAAAGAGTATTTCGCTGGCTATAATGAAGGAATTTCCTTCCTTTGAATAAAGCACTTCCTCTTTGTAAATTGGAAGCAAACGATAAGTTCCAAATTTAACGGTTTCTACTGCTTCGACAGATTGCACTGAACTATTTATCAGATCAACTATTTCATCACATCGAGGCCCGAATTTTTCCAGTAGTTGAAGAGTATTCATTCCGTCTTTTACGGGAATACAAGGATTGGCCCCAGCTTCCAGGAGAATTTCACATATCGATTTTCGCCCAAAAGCTGCTGCCGTAGCCAGAGCGAATTCAAGATTGGAATTAGGTGAAAGGCTAATCAACTTTTTCACTATTTCTACATTGCTGTAAGCAGCAGCCCAGGCAAGAATACTCTGATCCTGATTGTCCACGTAATCAAGTTCGATTCCCAAAGACAAGAGATCGTTAAGGGTATCTAGAGAAAGAGGAGGGGGTGAAAAGCACAATAGTAATCAATACTAATCCACAGGTTCCAACGTGCAACTCACCAGCATCATTGCTTTTCAGTGCCACAATGGCTTTTTTGAAGGATAAAAAACTGTGTAGGCAATTAGAGAAGTCGCTGTCACCAATTGCATTCAGTTCGGTTGATCTGAGTATCAACACCTGCAAAAGCTCAAAGGTCAGAGAAAGAACGGCCTCGTCATGAAGATGCTTCAGAATGATCACGATGCAGAAAGCAATTTTGTTTTCCTCACTGAGTATTTTTTCAATCATGTCTTTTGAACAAAACGCCAGCCCCACTAAGACTTTTAACAGTTTGATTATGCTCGAAATATCGCTTTTATCAAACTGTGGAACTGATTTGCTGACTGGAAAGAAAAATTATTAAAATAACGAATATAAAAATAATAATAAAAATTGAAATTCAAAACTAACCGACACTCCTGGAAGCTGCGGCAAGCTCGAAAATGGAAGGGTTATAGAAACGTGATTTTTCACTGGTCGGCGATTGATGAATTTTCTTACAAATTATAAACAAGTTATGAGAAAGCCGTTGATCCAAGCCACCAGTAGGAAGGACTGATAGGTCTTGACCTGTTTGAAGAAAACGACTTAAAATAGTGCCTAAAATTTCCAGAGTCCATTTGACAACCTCGATGGAATCACTACTGTAGAGCTCATTTAGAACTGACATCCAATCGCTAACGTTGGAATCCAAGGGTTCACTGATTCGAAAGAGACGATCTGCAATTGTTCTCGTCGAATTAATGACGTCTCTAAAAGGGTTTTGGAGGCTCAGATACTTCACAAGAAATCTAAGCAAAATAAGAGGAGCTCCAGCCTGGTACAATATTTTGGCATTGAACTGAGTTATGGTCTCAATCAGCTGAAACAGAAAATTAAAAATTACTGTATGTCTTTACAAAGTAAAGAAGAAATTCGCAAAAAATATGAAAGCTTACTTTAACCAAACACTCGGCGAGTTCTCGTCCTGATGTCGTTGATAGATCAACGACAACAAGATGGTTACAAATATGTCCATACTGGGTTGCACTGATTTTTGTCAGTACTGAAGGATCGCATAATTCTATTAAGTATGTGAGCGATCTGGCTGTCAATTCGAGAAGCAAGTCAGACATATTTTCGTTCGAAAACATATCAAACATCAATTTGAGTACATCAAAAGCCTCATCATAAGAATAACGTCGATCATTAGAATTCGTTGAAAGTTCAAAGCAGATATTTGACAAGCATTCAAAGCGAACATCCGCGTCTTCCACTTGAAGCAGTTCCTTCGCTTGATCTAAGGCCATTGTCATTGCGACTTATGGCAAAATACAGCTAGCCAATTATGAAAGTTTGCCAGCGTTTCCATTCAGATAAACAAAATTTAAATTTATATTTAGAATTCTAACCTGTTTCTAAACTCTCAATAAAAAGAATTTACTTCTTAATTAGAATATAATTAATACAAGTATCTGGCTTGGTTTTTTTGAATTTGTATTCTTAATTATCAATGTACATGTTTACAATATGAATTTTTTTAGTTACTAATTAAGAAACCATGTTGATGCAATAGTCAAAGTTGTATGAACATATCAGCGTTAATACCAATATATAAATTTCTCTGCCTTTAAAACTAACATTTTTAGATTAGTATAAAAACCAATCTACTTTGCACAGTGTTCATAAGAAGCTTAAGCGAATATTCAGATATATTGAGACCAAAGTTTTGCTCACCTTTCAGAGTCCTAAAGTTAAATCGAAAAGTGTAGGTCCTGAAGAATCTGATTTATTACTGCAAACTGCAACCCTTATTTCTTCTTGCGAACTTGCCTGCTTCCAACATAATTAGCAGTTCTAATTAAATAAAATACCCGAAAGACAGTCCCACTATTAATCAACCAGCGTATAATAGATATCCTAGTACGAAGGTTGCAACCTCATATTTAAATTGCATTTGAAGTTCCACAACTCGAAATTCTTCATAATAATTATATTCTATTATATTTAAGTTTGGTGATCACTCTCCTAGAATTTAGTAGACAGTATGTGCCATTGAATTTGAAGCTTATTTGTTTATTGACGGAGTCAACCCACCTATTATGCAATAACAGCTGAGATTCGAGTACACAGGCGCTTGTTCACTTCAGATACTGCCAATATAATTACAAATTCCTCCGATTGACACTTATACCCACCTTCCCATCTAAAATACAGTGGCACCTAAGTTAATGCTTCTTTACATCTTGCATTCATGTACATGCCTCATAAAATTATTATTAGTTCGTTCTTTGTGATCTTCTATAATCCAGAGCAATCTCATTCCTTTAATATTCTGATAAATTTCCTGATTATCTCTAGTACTATTAGTGATGAAGCGTAAAATGCCAAAACTTCTAGCCACTATTGAGAAAATTCATAACTATGAACAGCTAGTCTCTATACTCCTTGAAGAGACTTTTTATTTTACGTTCATTGAATGCTTTGATCCAGATCCAAGGAAAAGATGGGTGGAGAACCCAAAATATAAATTTAACACTTCACCAATCTCCATTAAGACTTTGAAATGTGCCAACGCACTTATTTGAAACATTACATAAATTTTAACTTCTCGTATTAGTGTAATATTTCCAGTTGATGCTATTGTATCTCATATTACAATAAATGGCAATCTGTTAAACTTCTAAAGAAACTGGAGCGTAATTTGAAATTGGCTTCAGTAATTTAATTTCAGTCAAAAACAAAACGAAAATAGGATAAACTAGATTTTCCATGTGAATACAGATGAACGAACTCTCCGTTTTCGCAGGACCGCCACAACTGTCTGGTCTTGTAAACAGAATCAGGGGGGTTGCTGTTAGAAGGTGGATAATGAAGATCTACCATAGTAATAAATAACAATTCTCTCCAAGCATTCAAAACACGATTCTGAACTAAGGAAATTGAACATACCTCACCTACGGGAAGGGAGTTGTGGCGGAAGTATTGAAATCAAGGTGGGAAATCTCAATGGGCATCGTTAATGAATGGATGATTCAATTTGAAAATTAATCAGTCGTATCCCAAACAAGAAAATTACTAACGAACTAGGAACTCCATGTCAAAATAAAGATTAAGTTCTTAGAATTAAGGCTGGCTTGACATAGAACTCTTTATTAGACAATAAACATGAAAATTATAGCTTAATCTTTCAATCAAAAGTAGCTTTTAATTTGAATAATTTCCCCCTTTTACTTTAAGAAGGGGACTCAAATTTTAAAAGGCATAGACCGGTCGATGTCTTTCCACACAATGAAGACCTTAATCAAACCGGTCGATGTCTTTCCACACAATGAAGACCTTAATCAGAAAGGAATTCAAGACTGTAAGAAGCAATGAACTTAAGACTCGAACAAAGAGAAGCAGTGGACAGAGACACTCTCCAACATAGCTGACTGGCCAAGAGCCAAAGCTGTTGCGGAGTTTAGACTGCGTACCGGACACGCTTGCCTGCCTAAGCGCCTTCACAGACTAGGATTATACACTCAATCACCATGGCCCCTATGTGACCGACATGAGGAAATGGAGAAGGCCCACCTGATTCGGTGTCCAGCCCCAAAGACAACGACGGTAACCCAGAGATACTGGAAAGCCAGAAGTCAACTAATGAACTACTGTTAACTGTCCTAAAGCCT
>UZAE01000870.1:0-17337 GCA_900617975.1 Rodentolepis nana | reverse complement strand
GACTTTTTCTCACTTTGATGTTCCTCCTCCTCTCTGCGAAGCCTTAGGTCAATTGTAGGGCTATTGATAATTATCAAAACGCCTGCCATTTGAAATGAATGAACAAAGTAAATTCTTTCTTTGAAAATATTCACATTGATTTTACGATAGTTTGAAACTTTTACCCACTCCATAGAGATCAACTTTTTTGTCTGAAGAAAACTTTCTATTTTTCCCCTCATTTGGTTATGCAACTGAAAACTCCTCTGGCACAATTGGCTGGTCCGATGTTAGGCTTTAAGTGTAATCTCATGCAGTTGTCGTTAAATGACACGTATTTGAAGCCTTAAGGGTCAATATACCTATTGATGTTCCTTCGTAAGGGTGACTCAAGGATCTAGAGTACCCTTCTCTACTCTGGGGGAAAGTGCTACTCTGGAATTTTAAATTAAGTCCTTCCCCAGCCTTTCCTAATTACTTCAAGTTTGGGAGGGGGGTTCAAATCTAAAACCTCCAGTTTTGGATAGGTGGCACGCTACAATTTTAGACTCATCTCAAAATCAACCTTTCTTGATTTCTCGGACAAAATTTAAAAAAAATAATTTGGATTCATTTGTCCATGGATTATATAGATGAAATTCAAGTAGGCATATATATTTTAATCTAATAGGAAATTAAACTTCGAAGCATGGCAATCAGTTCTTTTAGATTCACCAATCAGATAAGCCGGCATCGATGCGTGCACTATCTATAATTCATTTATCTAATGTTAAAATTAATGATTTCGGTTAAATTATCGCAAAAAAATCCGAAAATTTATTACTGTTATTATTATTATTAATAGAAAAATCTTTGGATTTGATAAATTTGAAATATACCACGTTTCTGTGAATGGCATTTACGCAATTTCTGAAAATAGTCTTTGAGGATGAAATATAGTGTCTGATTTCCTCAAAGGAAGTCTGGGAGCTTGCATTTGCTGTTGAGTCAACAACGGATCATTTGCTTTAATTAGTGATCTGAGACATTTTATAATCATTTTCTGTGATCGAGCACTTCCTAAGATAAATTTTCCCTGCTAAGTGGCGTAAATCTTCCAATGCTTCTATGAAGAACAAATACAAGCAATATTTTGTCCTTAATAATTAAAAAAAAACAGGCAAAAATTTTGGGGCCAATAGTGATAGTCTGACAAAAAACCAATTATCGATTTTCAAGTAACTGAACTATCCTATTGCACTTCACAAAGAAAATTTCCCTACCCACGAACAAGAAATTGGCCCAAAGAAATTCGACAAAGTGCAGTGAACTGTAATGCTGGCAAATTCATGTGAATGTTTGCGAAAAGAGGGCAGTGTTCTTGCACCGGTGCAATCCTAACAAGGATTTTCAGCGCCCGATTTCCGCTTGTACTGATATATATATATATATAAAAGACTAGGACGGTTGAACCGTCCTCTGTTGGAATGCTATCATTTACGGTGACATGGTATTCAGCGCGTGGTTTTCAACATGGTTACGATTGGCGGTTATTTAGAAAACCGACCATAATGAAAGTGACTGACTGATGGCAGATACAGGTAAAAAAATGTCAATTTTCGAGCACTCTGAAATGAGGCTTGTTGCCATGAACTAATATTTTGTGAAAACAAAAATTTTCATTTTCATAAATTCAGGGCTCTTGAATAATATTAATATTTGGTATTTGTAAATCATTGTTTGCTTTTATTTGAATACTAATTCTAATCACATCCAGAAAAGTTGCATTGCGGTTTGAATCCACCCGAAAAAAGTCGAATTTACGATAACTTACTCCACTGAAAATGCCAATTATTGAAGCATAAACCCATCTAAGTGATATATTTAAATTCAACAAAAAAATTCGGAATCACTTCCTCTTTCGCAACGAATATTACGATTTCGGAGAGGGTGCTTTATAATTCCCTGTGATAATTTAAACATCCGACAAAAGTAACATTTCATCTCCTCGCTTTGAATAAATCATACATTTAGCCTGCATAGTTGTGATATTTGGATGAGAGAACGAAATTGTCGAGATTTGTTCTACAATGCAATTTTCGGGTGAAGTAAAATGCGAAAACGAAAACAAAAACACCGGGGTGGGAGTGGGTGATGGAATGAACTTTCCAATCCGTGAAATACGCCGGAATTCGACTTACCTGCTCAGATTGGAAGCATTTCAAATGGGGTCATTTATTGTTTGTTGTAGTGATACTATCGTCTGCAAGTGGAGCTTTGACTTTTTGAACCGCTATTTTGTGTGAATATCTCCAGCTTATCAAACGATATTAATCCCTACTCACTTCGATTGAGGCCCATTTAAATGAATACAACTACTTCACCTTTCTACGGGTCGAATCAAACAGAGTTAGGTAATTAAACCTCGGAAATTATATTTATAACTTGAGATCAAATGAGCAGAGTTACCACTCCCCCCTCTCTCTTTTATTATACAATTGAGAAATGATATGCAATCAATGAAATTAACAACATTCGTTTCAGGCAAAATATTTTTATCTGAATTAAGTTGATAAATATCTAGAGACACAATTATTGCAATTACAAAATGCTTTAAAACCTATAGGTCGACCCCCATCCACGGTTTATTTAAAAATTTTACAAAATGGAACTTCGTTATTTATTTTAATTTGAATTAGTAGAACGCAGTATAATCGTATTGTAAATCGTGTCAAATATATCGATTATCCGAAAGCAGGTTGGCTCAATGCGTCATTCTTATAATATCGTTTACAAAAAATCAATAAAATAGAGAGTGTCTTAATTTTTTTTAAATTTAAAAAATCTATTTGCCATTAATGTGCATTTAAACACCATGAAAAACCACGCCATGATTTGGGATTAAAATTTAAAATTGAAAAAAATATATCACAATTATTCCATGCTACTTTTGAGCCAAATTTCTGAATGACTGAAAATTCAGTGTAAATGTGATTTATTTAAATAATCACTAGCAACTATCTGCCATAAAACCTTTACAAAAAATAACAATGCTCTTAAATATTAGCATTTAAGTGAAAACGACGATTTCACGGAATTTTTCAAATGCGTCTTCATTATCTTCTGAGAGTAGTTATTTCATTTGTGCCTAGCATTTGACCTTCATTTAAATTATTCTTGTTACAAGTATGACCTTTTAATTCAAATTCAAGGCCGATACAATTAAATGCTTCAATTGGATTATCTTGTTCTAGAAAGATCTCCCTCTTTCTCCGTTTTGCGTTTGCTACCATTCTCCAGTCTTCTTTCGCCACGTCCGTCAATCTGATCTCGAAAATATGTTCAATTCATTTCAGCCTTCAATATCAATCTCTCTCCCCAAACGCCCACCCCGTTTTTATCAGGTTAATTTAAGCATGAAAGATTTTGCGCCCAATAGCGATCGGAGAATGGGTCGCTTTGAATTTAAATATTTGCTAGCATACATTCCGCCAAAAAAGAGAATTAAAAGTACAAGGTGTTTATGAGCCCTCGAAATTCAAATCACCCGAGGAGAAAAGTGGGTAAACTTTTGCACTAATCTCGCAACCAAAAGTAGATTAAAGGATATCATTTAGGCCAACGACTGAAACCCTTCCTTGCTACAAATGACTTATCAAGGCTGATAATGAATGAAGGAATAGCCTGTTGCACATTTCACTCAGATATTAATTCATTGACAAGTTGTCTTTACTTAATACTGAGGCAGCCTAATGTTATTTTTTGTTCCCAATAAATAATGTGCATTTTGAGAGTAAATTGAATTTTGGTAGTAAAAACATTCGCAATAAATACGATTTTGAGAGCAATGATGTTTGAAGTTGGCGCTGTAAGTGAGTTGAGATATCTCCTGAGTTGAGTCTACACGCGATGTCAAAGTGGTTTCAGACAAAGCCCGGAGAACTTCCAAATTCTATTTGTCCTGGACCTCAATTTTTCAAGATAATTTTCCATTTGGATAATTCAGCTGAAAAGTACAAGATGAAATCCTATTCCCATACTATGTCCACGTACTTAGTGTCGACGGTTCGATTGAGAGGGAAGAGAGAACATTTCGCGTTGCAGAATATCTAACGCCTGGGGCGGTGGGGGTAGCGGGTGGGGGAGGGTGTGACTGATATCTGTCCGCACTTTAGAAATCATAAATTCTTCGAATAAATCCTGATTCATTATTTCAAATGACATTTTTTACAATGGTTATCATTAGCGCCGATATGACTGACAAGTTGCGAACACTTTAGTATTCATTGAGGTAGTAAACTGAAGCATTAATTTAATCATTTGTATTAGTAAAACAACGCACATACTTATAACTTAAATTTAACACATCCTTTTATTTGGTTAGCGAATTAGTGAACCGATTGTGCCAATTTATAGTTGGCATCATGAATTATCGTCAGCAATATGCATATGCATTGAGCCCACGTGGGTAAACTGATGTACGAACGATGTAATTAAAAACAGTTGTAAAAATACTTGAACAGTGAATAAAATCTTTTATCAAGAGCCCAACACAGATAAAATGCTTAAAAAATCGGAAAAACTAACGCAATTGTTAAAACAGTAAATGCATATTAAAATAAAATGATAGAAATCCAACTTTTATTTTTTTGTGCAGAAAACATGGATATTTCAAGATGGTGTAAAGTAACTATTTGAAAAATGGAATGGAATGCTTTTCAATTTATCTGTTGATCTGCTGACACCCGAGAAGATTGAATAACGCGCTTGTTCGTTCGGACCAATCAGAAGGTGGCGTTATGTGTTGTATAGAAGTGTTTTGTGGGTGTATGCGTATTAAAGCCCTAACACCAGGAGCGTCCACAAACACACACACACAGGATAATTTAGCAAAGAGACCGACGTGTAGCACAGGGGGTCCTTTAATTACTATCACAATCTCCATCTTTGATTCCGTTATGGACATATTTTGAATTGCATTCGAATTAATAAATCCAACATGGCACCAACTTTTGGATTTTTCCTGTTTCTCACTCTCCTTTCCAAACTCGCTCAATCTCGACTTATACCTCCACGACCGAATGAGGGTGAGTCGCTTTCTGTAATGATTAAAATCAAGTGAATTGTCAAATTCACATCAGTGAGGTTCATGAATTACACGAAAATAGCCATATCTGATCGAAGCATTATGAACAACGTTATTAACCCATTTTTAACAAGAGCTTCTTCTATCCAGAAATTAGGCGCTTGTTGATTCTAGAAAGAAGTTGAATTTAAAGGCGGAAATTAAAACAATTTTCAGTTATAAATGCAAATTATACACTTTCACTAGTCAATAAATTGTTTAAGTAACCCAGTTTGCCAAACAACTTAGTGTTATATATATATATATACATAAAAAACTTTTTTAATAAAAATTATTATAAACTTACTATAATTATTCTTGCATCTATTCAATAAAGCGCTTAGATGTCGTTTACTCTTTTCCCAATATAAATGCGTTCAATTTATCTTAATACCAAATCCAAATGTATTTTATTTTATTTATTTTTAAAAAAATAAATATAAATAAAATGTTCTAATGGCTCCCAACCATCATCAATATCAATTAATCTACTTGACCGGGGGAGGGAAGACTTAGATCTTAATTTTTTGATTTTCATGTATATATTTTGCATATTTGCAATGAATTTAGAGCTTACAAATAGCTGTACCGAAACGAATTTTTAGATTGAGATTTGAATTACCGACAATTATCTCTGAAGGGCACTTTTTTAAAGCGCGTTGCCTCATCGGTTGGACAATTGAGAAAGCGAATCGCAGTAAGCAGGAAATCACAATAATTACTTTTTAATTTACTTTTAACTGACAACTAAAAGCATAATTTGCTATATGACGTGGAGGAGGGTAGTGAATCTTCAATGCATGCGGAATATTTTTCAAAATATTCGTAATTCACTAGTGATTAACTTACTAGAACTGCTGTAATAAGTCTTCATTGAGTTTTGTTAATAGTTGTGAGTCAGTGTCATCAAAAATTAGTGATCGAGGTTTTTCTGAGTTAAACATTTCTTCTTAAAATACCGGAAACAAGTTGATGACGGGTTAAAGGGCCTAATGTGTTGTTATTTCTGAATAAAACGTTTTTTTCCTTACTATATGAGCAACTAACAGCTTTGCTCATACGGTAGGAATTAGTCAAGTCACCTTAAGTTCAAAATTGTACATTAATATTAATTAATTTTATTGCGCAGTAACAAATAAGTTATCGTTTCCATGTTATTTTCATTAGGAATTAAACTACTGGCATAGTCGTGTTCCTATCGTTTTTGCAAATATTGATTTTTTAGAACTTAATGAAATTTTCCACCCTAAAAGTCACTTAATACATGAAGTTAAAATTTTTCTTACATTTCCAGTTTCATTTCAATAATTTGTTTTCAAATATTTTACAAACTTTAACTCATTTTATCCCATGAATATTTCAAATTTGTGTAAAATGCTAATGTATCATAAAATTAATTAAAATTAATCGTCTGGCTGATATTATCATTCCAAAATTATGTTTTGCGTCTTATGTTTAGAAGGACTAAACGTTTGAAATTTAATTGTGAAAAGATTTTGAAAAAAGGATTTGTATTTTATAGCATTTTCATATTGCGAATTGTAACATTATGAGGAATCGAAAATAATAAGTCACTGCAAAAACGATCTCGCTCTTGAACACAAACAATGACAGCAAAAAACTTCTTTGTTACAAATTTTGGATAACTAAATTTTCAGAAAAGTTGACTTTTATAAATCAAAATTTGTTAAATTTGAAAAAATGTCCTCAATTAGTCCTCTAGAACTTATAAAACTTTCAGAATTTTGTACTATTTTGATTGGGAAATAAATTCTTTTACAAATTCACCAAGGTGGTTAGAAAGATTAAAGTTCGTTGAAAGCCGTATTTTACTGATATTGTATTAAGGTGTAAACTGTAGTTTGAAAAATTTTTAAATTAAATTTATTTGAAAGTATATTAATTCATCTTGCGGTCAAATATTGGAATACGATGAAATTACTATCTTATAGGACATTTCCGAAACGAATAGATAAAATTTTCTTTATGAATTATGAAGGTAAATTATAACCGAAAAATTTCTTCTTAAAAGTGCCAATGTCACTAAACCTTAATTGTATTGATTTTATCAAATCATAAAATTATTTAGCATTTTTTTGGAAATACTCTGATCATTAGAGAAAAAAATTTGCCATTAACTATTTAAGTTCAAGAATTTATGAAAACACGAAATAATGCTCGAATGTGATGAAATTTTGAACAAGTAAGGACGATGTCTATTTTGTCCACAAAATTCTTTGATTTTTATTTTTGCCTTATATGACGTATTTTCTCAACTTAATCTTACCAATCAATTTTTCTTTAAGCCGAATATTGCTCTAAAACGCATTCTATAACTTTTGAATTTCAACTTCCATGCAGTACAGACTTCACTTAGGCAAAATAAATACAAATGAATTCGTAGGTGTGGTGAACGGTGCAATAAATTTATAAGCAACAACTATATATATATATATATATATATGATTTTAAATATTGATTTATAATTTGACAGATAATCCTATTTTTCGTAGTAATTTGTCGATGAATGTAAATTGGCACGGGTAGAATTTCTAGAATGGAACATTATTAAGATTCACGTTTGAGTTTGGGAATTTTTGTCTCCGATTTGCTCACTTGTTGTGAACCGATGAATATTGGTTCTTTGAACATATCAATGTGCACATTAATCTCTGTCATTGCGAGTAAAATTACATTTATCACTTGTCGAACAGACAAAGTGTGTGTGTGTCCAATGTTGTATTTGCAAAGGTAAAAATATACGCTTTAGAGTACCATCAAAAGCTCAATTAAACGTGTTTCTTTGTTCGGGGATAGTAAACATTAGGAAATAAAGAAAGTTTATAAAAATTCCAACTTTTTTTGCTAAATAGATTGAGAGGTGACAAATTAGTTCTTTAGATTTATTTATTTATTTATATCAAATTACAGGCGTTTTGATGGTTATCATTAGCTCTTTAGTTGACTTCAGGCTTCACAGAGGGGAGGAGGAACATCAAAAGGGGGGGAGGAACAGAGGAGTGTTTTAAAGACGAAGGTAGAAATAAGGTGAGGTGAGTACTGGGGAATTAGTCGAATATGACATAAAGTGGGGTCATGGCAGTTTGAAGTCAGAAGTCAATTTCCGTTTTATAGACTTTTTTGCCGAATGAGCACACGTTTCCCAGGGTGGACCACGTGGACATAAGTCCACCGCACACATCTTAGTTCTTTAGATTGTGATCTCTAAAAGGTGTTCTCAAAGTAAATAGTTGTGCAAATTTAGCCGACATGATTCGGCATTATGATGGTTAAATAGTAAAATGACTTCTTAATTCAGCATTTTCGGGACATCTTAGTGTTAAGTTCGAAGGTCATTTTGCCATAAACGATCCATCTTACTGGTGAGTGGGTAATAGCATTCAGGAAAATATCTAGTGACTGAGCTTGTTAATCTCAATGAGATTGGATATTTCCAAAGAATAGGGTTCAACATTTCGTTCGTTATAGCATAGCATCCATATCAAGATGTAAAAATAAATTTTTTTCATAAGCAGTTTGGAGAAGCTCAAGCAAGTTAAGTGGAATTGTTAGGAAGCCAAATCTAACATTTGCAGTGGGTTCAAATGAACACACTAGATGTGCGCGCGTGGCACTTGAAGGGTCAGTGCTCATTTAAAGAACTATCGATTACTGGACGTCTATGATTAGGCAGATGGTACCTCAGACCACCAGCATAGAATTCCACGCCGCCAAAATCCTCCAGTCAGTTCGCATATTCTCATTTTGCAGTGCCATTTTCTTATTTTTCCTCTTGGCCTTTTAAAGGTGAACGACCGTGGAAGTTAAGAATAGAAGTAGAGAATTCATTAATTGAGGAATAATTTTACCAAAATAAAAGCAATCGTGTTTTGAAGCGCATGATAAAAATTTAAATTTTAAACACTTTCCATTTCAGTTATTCTACTGGATTCTCGAGAAAGTGGATGGGACAGTTGGACAAAAAATACGGCTTCAGATATTGGCGTGAGTTTCTCTCTAAAAAGAACTTTTCCCTTAACTTTCATTCAAAAATTTATTTTAATTTTTGCATATTGAAAAATAAACAATGCTTTAAAGCTTGTCAGATTTTGGCACATAGAGAAGAATTTCAACAAGCAAAAATTTAAGCATTCAGGTGATTTGACATCATCTCAATTCAACACCTTGCGAATTAACTCAGAACTGTTAAGTTCTCTAAAAGTAACTTTATATTTTAATTTTTCTATAATTCTAATTTCATTTCAATATCAAGTTATTTGGATGCAGAAATCGCGATTAACTCTCCCTTGACTGACTACTTGTCTGTCGACGCACATGATTAGAGTTTTACTTCATCTGAAATGACCCTCTCTCCTATCACTAAGTTAGAATCCCTAAAACTGGAATCTTTCGGCACAAGGTCGCTAAATGTCGGGTCTCAATGAAACTCAAAATTCAAAGACAGATAAGCACTTTACTGGGTCTTTTGATAGTAGAAGTAATGAAAGTGTGTTTGGAAACCGTTCCTCATTGTCATTACTCTCAAACATAGCATAAAAAACTGAGGGAAATAGCATATGAAATTTTTCCTTGAAGCAAATTTATGCTTTATGATAGGGTTTTAATACTTCTCAGTTGAACCTTGGTTAAGGCTGTAGCTACTCAGATTCAATGAATAGAAAAGAGAAAGTATGTTGAAACAGATGAGCAGTCTCGCTAATATTATCTAATTATCTAAATATACTCGAATATGTGATAAATGACTGGCTGTCTGGCTACTTAGGTGATTTTAGGTGATCTCATATCCAGGTGCGAACGCGAGAGTGCAATCGATTCAAATGCACTTTAAAAACATCTTTAAACAGGGCTACTCTCTCGCAATTGACCAATAGTAAGTTAACAATTAAATGACAATCTAAAGGAAAGATATCACAAGCTTTTGACGAAAAGAATAAATAATCTTTACAATTTACATGGCGTTCGATTATTTCTGCACTCAATTATTCAGAGCACGAACATTGAGTGCATTTGTCGTCTGGGCAACAAGAGTTAATGACTTTATAAAATTAAGCACTCTTTTATTTCTCCTAAACTTTTGCCAATATAATTGAAATATCCCCAAAATTAAGTTGTTTTATGCAAACTTTTTTAGTTTACCAACTTGAACATTTGCATTTCTCCAGAATTGAGAACTGGTTTACCAACACCAAGTAAGACTCAAATTAAAAAATTGATGTGCAAACGCAATGGTATTTGATTTCTAAATTGATTAAAATTTAGGCAGTTTTTAAGCTACTGCAATATTTATGAAATAAGTGAAATAAATTTTAATAAATTCGTCCGATTGAAAAGCATTAATAATCGTTATAACGTTCACTTTGGATGTAAATCTATCAATTAGTCAATATGTATTTTTAATTAAATTAAACAACTATTGCCTCTAACAGAGACAAATCGAGTTTATTTTGAAGTAATCGTGTTCAATGTTCACATTGTGTTATAAATACGCTGGTAATTTCTTCATCTTTCTGATATTGAGATTTATTTTGTTACTAGGCCTCAAAACTGTCGTTCACGTTATCTAAATGCCCTGAATCAAAGCAAAATGCCTAAATTCAGTATTTTTGCGTCATTTTGTTAAAAGTTACCTACAGTTAAATAACAAAATATCATTTAGCTCATAATGGAGATTAAGGTCAATGTGGTATCTAATATATTTTGCAATTTTTTACCTCAGTGGCGTCAACAAAGTCGACCAGGAGCGGGGTACACAGTCTACGGGCTCTGTGAAGCAAGCAACGCCTCCAAGGGAGAGGAATTTTGGCTCTTCGGTCCTCTGATACCTCTGGACCGGGCATTGAGTGTCCACATGCAAGTGAACTTCATGATGCGTAGCTGCGCGGATCGAGAAATCGCAGACGGTCGAGGTGGTACCTGTCGGGAGAATTTCGACGTCTTTCTACAGCAGGAGACCAGAAGGAGTGACATGGATGCTACTGAAGTCCCACAAATAGAGGCGCGTTCCACCTTCACTTAGATTAAAACTCTCTTGGCACTTACGAAACAGCACGTTTTTTAGCGCTCTTTTCACAAACCGTCGGAAAGCTATGACTGAGAGGGAAAAGTCAATTGTCAAATAAGGGAGCCTGATGTTTCGATATGGGATTTTTTAATCACTTCTATTAATAAGAAGACTTAAATAAATCCGAAATTAAGGAATTAACTTTTTTGCTGAGTGCAAGAGTCTTTTTTCTCTGCGAACATCTCATGCAGTAAACAGATCCACACTTCAACGTCTCGAGCCTGAGATCTGCGCTATTCCAGACAGGGGGGGGGGGCGATTTAGTGAAATCTCCGAATTTCTTAGCATTTCAATTGATTAGCTTTAACAATGACTTAGTATGAATTCTTTTGAATTCCTGCGTTAGAATGGCTTAAACAAAGGGTTGCTTCTCCAGAAAACCCGAGCACTCGTCATGGCAACAGAAAAGGTGGAGTGTAATTCATTAAAGCCTGAGTGAGCAGAAATTGTGCTCAGTTTTCAAACGTGTCATATGCCAAAGTGGAAAAATATCGCCAGATTGTGCATCGAAGTATTTAGCATACCAAGCACTAAAACCCACGTAGTGTTTGTGCGGCTTGGTCTCTAGTCTTTGATGTGACGACATCGGACTTGCATAGTGACAGTTTTCTTCAGTGTTGTTTATCTTTGTTTAATTAACGGCCTAACTGCTAAAATTATGTGAAATCTGGATACTAAAAGCATAAAACTCTGTTTTAAACAAAGATCTAGCCTTACCGCGAATTTTAATGATAGGAGAAATATCAATTTGCCTTACTCTTTATTAAAGCAGCAAATTACTGATGATTGCTATCAAATATTTTTAAATTTATTTTTTTATGAAACTCTGAAAAAGAAATTTAATTTGACTTTTGGGTGTGTGTAAACTTTTAAAGTGATTTATTTATGAGGAAGAAGACCTAAAACGAGTTCTTTAAATAAAAGTGAGATAATTTGATCTCCAAATTTATATTGATGGTTATGGTCCCAATAAATCCTACTCAACAATAGAAAATTCCAAATGGTTTTCACCTTAATCCATTTTTATATTAAATTTGCTATTTAATGTGCAAATAAACACGAGAAACTACGATTTTATTCATATGGAGGTTTTCGATTTAATTCTCCTCTGTTTGTCGATATTAATTGAGTAAATTGTCTTTTCTAATTGTAGTTTTATTTTATGAAATTTATGAATTCCTCCTCAGAAAGTCCTTCTGTGGTTGTTTTTATTTGGGACACATTGGGGTTGCATGTATTTATTTATTTATTTATGTCGAATGGCAGGTCATTAGCTCTTTAGTTGACCTCAAGCTTCACAGAGAGGAGGAGGAACAATAAAGTGAAAAAAATTCGAGAGGGAGTGGGGAATAGAAGAGTGTTTCAAAGATGTAAAGGAGACAGACAGGCACAAAGGCAGAGAAAAGGTGAGGTGAGTATTGTGGAAGGGGTCGAATATGCCATACAGTGGGGTCATGGTAGTTTGAAGTGAGAAGACAACTGCCGGTTTATAGGCTTTTTTGCCGTATGATGAATATACGTTGCCCAGGGTGCACGACGTGGAGGTAAGTCTGTCGCACACCCCTTTCTGCCTAATGTTTCCACCACTTTTTATGAAATTTTCTCATTTTGGCCTAAAAATGGATAAAATCATTAGAAAGATTATTTTTATTCATTTAATGATTAAAACCGTATTGGTTCTAATTTTAATTAGGGTATTTTGTTTGAATAATTAGCAAAATGTTAAAGAAATATTTTTTATGCTTAAACAACTTTAGTACTGACCTTAAATTTGAATGACAATTCAAAGTCAATTAAATCACAGATCAGCTCTAACCTAATTTCACACATTTTTGCGACTTCTATCTTGTGGGCAATAGGTATATATATATTTTTTGAAACAATTGATTGAGAATTGCCATTTTTTACATTTTAGCGTAATGCCTTTGCTTTAACGAGTACAGATTTCGCTCAATCTTAATAAAGCTCATTGTCTATATGTCAAAAGTTTTGGATTAATCCATTACAATATTAATATGTTTAATTTTAGGTAAATTTAATCCTCCAGATGCCATATTTTTTAACTCATCAAATTTCTTCATAAATTTCTAAATTTCTTCATAATGCTTCAACCACTAGGTAAATCACATCACCAGTTTTTTTGTAAACGAAGCAATTGAAAGTTGGATAAGTTGGTGTCAGGTCAATAAGTGTTATCTCGTTGTCTTTTCAATAAAAGGAACACATTTCCAGCATAATGGTTGCGTAATCCTCAAAGCTCAATTACCTCAAACTTCTTATACTTGAATTCACAATATTTTATTTACATTCAAACAAACTAGAATCAAATAGAATTAAAGAAAGTGCAAAGATTTGCTCGTAAAAAGCTAATTATGAGTCTGATCAATGTCCACCGCTTTTGATTGCCGAGGTTCTATCAAAATTCCAAGGATTGGCATCTATGATTCCAATTGGTAAATCCTCTCAAAAGCTTCCATTACATACGACTCTCTGATTAAATAAGCTAAATATCTGTTGCACCTAATTGGATTTTTTCTAAAAAATCTAAATTTAGTCAAATTTGAATTTATTTCACAACGCTTTCTCCATTTTATTAATAAAACGGAAATTACTTTGAGTTTGTAGTAATGAAAAATGTTTTGTTTCTCTCTCCCTCCATCTCTCCCCATTTATTTCCTAATCGGAAGCTCAAGTTTTCTTCCTGTTCCAGGAAATTTTCCATTCACCAACTTTTGTTACTCGATTAAGATGGAACGAAAATTTGCCAATTACCTACATTCGTATTTATAAACTCATTACACCCCATTTATTTATATCAAATGGCAAGCGTTTTGATGGCTATCATTAGCCCCTTGGTTTACTTCGGGCTTCACAGAGAGGAGAAGGAATATCAAAGTGCAAAAAAGGCGAGAGTGAGGGGGGGGGAACAGAAGAGTTTCAAAGACGAAGTTAGAAAAGGTAGAAAAAAGGAGTACTGTGGAAGATGTCGAATATGGCACACAGTGGGGTGATGGTAGTTTGAAGTCAGAAGTCAACTGCCGGTTTATAGACATATTTGCCGTATGAGTATACGGTGCCCAGGGTGCACCACGTGGAGGTGAGTCTATCGCTCAACCCCCCCCCCCATTTCACAACATTAACTCAATTTAAACTAAATTAACAACCTAGAAATGCTATATTAAAAGAAAATGTTGAATGCGGAAAACTCGTGAATTTTATTTTTTATTTAAATTGATACATTTTTAGTTTTACTAATATTTGTTTTAATATATGCATCATTTGTCAAGAAACACAGGTATCTTCCCAATAATCAAAGACACTGCTGTTAGATTCGGTCAACTGAAGATATTTAAATAAATTATTATAGAATTCAAACTTTTAAAATTAATTGCAGCAATTGAATAGTCTTGAACATTGAACATTGAATACTTTGATTTTAAGTTTAATTTTAATGTGAAATTTGTTTGGAGGTATTTTCTATTTTTTTATTTTTTTACTTTTGAATTTTTTCAGCTTCATGAAGTACCTCCACTTCAAAGAAATATTTTATAATCAAATATTTAAACATTTTATTTGATAATTTTGATAGAAATAAGTAAAACTAATAAATAGTCTCAATTTTAATATAAAAATTGAAAATTTGTTTTGAACAAAAATGAAAACTTGGTCCAGCCTACGTAAGATTTTGTTGTCCCTTACACCATTGTTACAGGCGCCATGAAAGTTCAACTCTAATAAACTATAAACCGGAAATCTATCAATTTTAACCTGAATTGATAAAAGATATTTTTCCTTGAAATATATTTCCTAAAAAGGGCATGTATTTTATTCACTCTTAAAAGCAAGTAGGAAAAAAAAGATTTACTCATATTCTCGATTGCAAATTGATTGAAACTAAAAATTTCACTCAGGAAACCAGATATACAGCTTTATGGCCGCGTGTACTTTTGTATGGGAGAGTTTTAAACAACGTTGGAAACTACATTTTTTGTCCATATAACATTAGCAAATCGGTTGAAAAAATAGTTATATCTGATATTAAACACAGTTGATCACTTCTTTTCTATTTCTGAATATCCAGCCGCTTGACTCTTCATCACATTCGTCTCGTTCTGAGTGCAATGTTTCCAATAAATGCTGAAATGAAGGCACCGTTTCCAGACCACCTTAAGGAAAACACGACCGCTTGTGCATGTCTGTTCGCGCTTGCTAAATTACAGAGTTAAGGCATTCAGGACTCACTTAAATCTTATTGAAATTAAGACATCTTCTCTACCATATGCATAATTCTTTGTATGCAAAATGATACAGGCCGTTATTAGATTTCAGCTTAAGTAAACTCTGGAGAACTCTGATACCAACTTCTAACTTTCCCATTTTTGCGATTTCCTGCAAAAAATGCCAAGTAAACAGGGTACTATAACGAAAACAAACTAGATAAAATAAGTTGTGAGTCCTCCAAAAGTTATTATTGTTCTTTCAATCAGAAAGCTTTATGTTATTTATCATTAGCACCTTATTTGACTTTGGCTTTCTCCATGGGGGGAGGAACATATATAAAGGCTTTAGGATAGTTATTAGTAGTTCATTAGTTGCCTTCATTGTCTTTAGAGCTGGACATCGAATCAGATGGGTCTTCTTCATTTCCTTCTGTAGGTCACATAGAGGGCATGCTGATTGTGCGTATATTCCTATTCTGTTTCGCCAGGCAATCGAGTCCGGCACGTAGTCTAGACTCAGCAACGGCTTCGATTCTTGGCCAGTCAGCGATGTTAGAGAGTGCCACTGTCCACTGTTTCTCCTTTGTTCGAGATTTAAGTTCATTGCACCTTGAGGTCTTGAATTCTCTCCTGACTAAGGTCTTCATTATTTGGAAAGACATCGGCCGGTCTATGCCTTGCAAAATCGTTGTCCCCTTCTTAGCAAGTGTGTCAGGAAGCTCATCGCCTTTAATGCCACAGTGACCAGGAATCCATTGTAGGACCACTGTTTTGTTTTTCTCTCTCAGCAGCTGATAGAGTTTCCTACATTACTTTATCTCAGCTGTTTTGGGTGGCTCTCTGTTTCCACTTGAGTTTATAGCTGACTGTGAGTCCGAAAGTATCACCGCTTTGGTGAATTTCGTATCCAGGCAACATAATTGGCTTAGTGCTCGCCTAATGGCCTCCATGTCTCCTTCGAAAGCGTATCTATTGTGTTCCGCTGTTGCGTAGAAAGAGAAGAGTTCAGAGTAGACACCTGCACCAATGTTTGCTTGGTTTTCCATGTATGACACATCAGTGAAGACTTGGAGCCTAGAATTCAGCAGTTGACTTCAAATTATTATTATGATCAGTCCTAAGAAAGTAAACTTAACCAAATGAGTAAATTAGAATTTTTTTACTTTTTCGGCAAAATTTCGAGAATGTGACTAATGTGAGACCTTATGTCCTTGCATTCTTTATTGAACAACTTTGATATTCCCACTTAAATGCCAAGTAAATGCTCTGGAAAATAAGCGAATCTGCCAAATCTGCTTGCCAAACTATTGGTATGTATTTTTACCCAATTCATTGGCATTTAAATGTGCGCGTGTTTAAAACAACAATTTTAATTAAGCGGTTATTTAGCAAAATGTGCAGAGAATTCTTAAAATTTTTTAACCCCCCCCCCCCCTCCCCCCCACCCCTCCTTTCAAACTTAGTCAAAAATCAGTGCTTAACAAAATATTAATCACACAAATGGGATGTAAATCACTTCCCATTCCATATCTGCCCAAACCCAGCTATAATTAAACAACCTTTCAGTCTTGTATGACTTCCAAACAATTTAAATATCTTTCAGTGCATTACCATTTTATTAAAACACGAAATTAACGCCCATTTTTAACGCTATAGCATATACTTTAGTCATCGACAATGAATTTCAGGGAATAATGATATAAGTGGAAAATTATTTATTTATATCAAATGGCAGGCGTTGTGAAAGTTATCATTAGCCCTTTAGTTGACTTCAGGCTTCACAGTGGAGGAGGCACATCAAAGTGACACAAGTCGAGAGGGAGAGGGGGAACAGAAGAGAGTTTCAAAGATGTAAAAAAGACAAACACAAAAGTGGAAAAAGGTGGTGTGAGTACTGTGGAAGCAGTCGACTATGACATACAAAGGGGTGATGGTAGTTTGAAGTGAGAAGT
>UZAE01000869.1:0-17347 GCA_900617975.1 Rodentolepis nana | reverse complement strand
CCCTTTAGCTGACTTCGGGGCTTCACAGAGGGGAGGAGGAGGAACATGAAGGTGACAAAATGTGGAAATGGGGATAGAATAATGATTCACAGGTGTAAAAGAGACAGACAGACAGACACAAAGGCATAGAAAAGGTAAGATGAGTATTGTGGAAGGGGCGAATATGACAAGCAGTCGGGGCATGGTAGTTTGAAGTGAGAAGTCAACTGCCAGTTAATAGACTTTTTTGCCGTATGAGTATACGTTGCCCAGGGTGCATCACGTGGGGGTAAGTCTATCGCACACCCCAGACTGCACACATAATTAGACAAATTTTTGCACGATTTAATGTTATTGGGGAGTTGAATGAATTGAAATTAGTGTGGCAATGAAGTAAGCACCTCAGTTCATTGACCTGATTGTGCATTTATTGAAATCAATTTTGCCACATGTTAGCAAGTTGAGGACATTTGCTCAAATCCGTGACTGTAAATTACTACACTCACATAGATTACCACGTTTTCTGTCCGCAGTTTCAATTCGTAAGGTTGATAAACTTGCTTCCCAGTGGGCCATTTCGATCACCGCAGATGTGCATACTCATTAACACTGCGCGTTCTTGTTCTTACTTGTTGGCGCTAAAATGAAATTCCACCCATGGTGAATGTAGTCCAAGTGTCATGGGCCTTATTTTGTCAGATCTTCGGATTAATTTTGTGTAGCAATCGCTTTGGGCTAATTGTTCACTTTCCAAAATTCAGATTTCATGGTCTGCTTTCTGGGTTATAGGCACATGCCCTATCGACTACATATCGATTATTCTCCAAGTTTGAAACAGTCAACCTGTTTTGCACAATATGAAGCAGCTCACGTGGTTTTCTTGCATGGCAAGGCTCAAATAGTCATGGCTCTATCGATTTCATTGCACTTTTCACAAAATTTGCAAGATTCCAATCCCTGTACTATTAAGAGTACATTCGCATGTCCTGATTTGCTTTGATATATAATGTGTGTGTGTGTGTGTGTGTGTGTGTGTGTGTGTGCCAGCACTACTCGATTGGATTTTGTTAATTACCATCCTCCTCTATGCCAGTTGAATAAGATTTTAAGTGTGAATTACGATTTTTCATTCTTTTTTACTAATGCCACCCATTGTATTGAGCGCCGTCTAATTGAAATCGGGTTGTTCTTGTTCCCAGTTTTCGTAAAATCTGCGACGGACATGCTTCCTATTTCAATTCTCTTCAATCTTTCATTCTTTTTGATGTTGTGGAGAAGGTAAATTTTGTCTAATAGCCGCTCTCATTCCAGGTGAAAGTCCTGCACTATTTACAATAGGAGAAGAGGGATTCCTATTTTTTTTTAATTAGGTAGCTTTAATGAAATTTAAAGTCCATTCATTTGCAATTAGTTCATACGCGTGTATGCGTTTAGACCTGAAGTGCTTGCCATGAACTCTATTCACTTTCCAAGCTTTTGAGACTCCCAGCCGCTATTTTTCGCACTCTATTCCTTGAATTTGAACTTTCTCAATTTCTATTTTCCATTTCTCCGCCTTTGGTGTGAATTTCGCTCCACCTTTCTTATGGGTGAAGAGTTGTTTGGATTGTTCTTTTCGTCGTGCTATGGAAATGCTTCACTGCGGAGGGATTGGCAAATAACTCGCCTTGAAGGTCTTCCCATTTTCTGGAATTAGTGTGACTAGTTGGGCTGCTCTGCACAGGATCGTAACCGTACAAGTTATGCCAATAAAAAATCGATATAGTCCTTCATTGACCAAATCGTTGTCTGGCCAAACATGTTCGGCCACATTGGAGCATTAAATTTTGATAGATTCTTCCATCTTCTTAACTTTATTTAATTCTACCTGAACTTTGATAAATCTGCTCTTGCTCAGTTTTCTCCCTCTCTCTGGGCTCTGAGCAATACTATTTATATCAAATGGCAGGCTTTATGATAGTTGTCATTAGCCCTTTAGTTGACCTCCAGGCTTTATGATAGTTGTCATTAGCCCTTTAGTTGACTTCGGACTTCACAGAGAGAGAGGAACATCAAATCGAAAAAGTCGAGAGGTGGGACAGAAGAGTTTTAAAGATGTAAAAGAGACAGACACAAAGGTAGAGAGAGGAGTTAAGGTGAGTACTGTGGAAGTGTTCGAATATGGCATACAGTGGGGTGATGAGTACTTTGAAAGGGGTCGAATATGACATACAGTGTGGGTGATGGATACTGTAAAAGTGGTAGAATACGGCATTCAGTGGGGTTAGTACTGTGGTAGGGGTCGAATATGACATACAGTGGGGTGGTGGCGTACTGTGGAAGGGGTCGAATATGACATACAGTGGGGTGAGCTACTGTGGAAATAGTCAGAAGTCAACTGCCGATTAATAGACTTTTTGATTTTCAGTCAGAAGTCAACTGCCGGTTTATAGACTTTTTTGCCGTTTGAGTAGTCAGAAGTCAACTGCCGGTTAATAGACTTTTTTGTGAAGTGAGAAGTCAACTGCCAGTTAATAGACCTTTTTGCGTTGAAGTCAGAAGTCAACTGCCGGTTAATAGAATTTTTTTGCCGATAGTGAGAAGTCAACTGCCGGTTTATAGACTTTTTTGCCGCTTTGAAGTCAGAAGTCAACTGCCGAATAATAGACTTTTTTAAGAAGTCAACTGCCAGTTAATAGACTTTTTTTGCCGTATGGCCGTATGATTATACGTTGCCCAGGGTGCACCACGTGGAGGTAAGTCTATTGAAAAACGAATGCCGAGTGATAGAATTTTTGCCGTAAGAAAGTACGTTGCCCAGGGTGCACCACGTGGAGGTAAGTCTATCGTAGTTAACTGCCAGTTAATAGACTTTTTGCCGTATGAATATAACGAAAGCCGAGTGATAGACTTTTTTGCCGTAAGAAAATACGCTGCCCAGGGTGCACCACGTGGAGGTAAGTCTATCGCACACAAACTTCCGGTTAATAGACTTTTTACCGTATGAGTATACGTTTCCCAGGGTGCACCACGTGGAGGTAAGTCTATCGCACACCCAAGGGTGCACCACGTGGAGGTAAGTCTATCGCACACCCCCTCTGAGCAATACTGATATACCCTTATAACATCTTGTTTAACTCAATTTCAGAATTGCTTTCTTGTACGCATTTGTCGTGATAGTCCTCCTCTTGAACTAGAGAGCGAGGTATATCCATGCATAATTATGCCATCCTTAATTTGGTAGCCTTTAGAGCACTTCTTGTTATTGTTTTTTTATTTTTAACGTTGAAGATCGAAATTCCGCTTTTTTCTCAGACCACTGTTGTGTGATCTGTTTGATTCTCTTAAAATCTGCATTTATTTGTGTTATTCCACATACACCTGTTTAATTGTGCTTCAATTTATTTTTATTGCCCTGGGTACAACTTGAATTTTTGTTTGCATAATTAAATTAAAGAGATTACGAGCGTTTACAATTTGTGTGTCTATTACATTTTATATGTCATTGCCCGCCAAAATCTATAAAAGGAAAAAATTTAAATTAAAGTCATTTATTTGTATCAGATGACAGGCCTTATGGTAGTTATCATTGGCACATTAGCTGACTTCGGATTTCACAGAGGGGAGGCAACATCAAAGTGAAAAAAAGTCGAGAGGGTGGGGGGGGGGAATAGAAGAGTGTTTCAAAGATGCAAAAGAGACAGACACAAAGGTAGAGAGAGGAGTTAAGGTGAGTACTGTGGAAGTGGTTAAATATGACATACAGTCGAGTCATGGTAGTTTGAAGTGACGAGTCAACTGCCGGTTTATAAACTTCTTTGCCGTATGAATATACGTTGCCAAGGGTGCACCGCGTGGAGATAAGTCTATCGCACACCACAATTTAAAGTCATTAATTCATACTTATTGATTTAAGGCATGATCATTTTAAAGTCGAAACAAGCGTAATTACTTCATAATTTTGGTTGCTGGGCATCGTCAACATCATTAAATAAATATTCAAAAAAATCATTCTTTTATTTTGTAATTTTAGGAGTAAGTTCATCAAGCTATACTAATGAATGGCGTAGTATGCGCCGACACGACGGACAATCACTGAATTCTGTCGCTGTGGAAACCACCTTCGATTTGGCCAACTTCGATGCCAGCAGTTCGGGCAATTGTTACTGGCCCAGTGCAGAAAATTTCTCCCACACTCAGACCCAAACAATTTGTGATGCGAACACATTGGAGCAGTGGTTCAGCACCGATGTTCAGACTCAGACATGCAAAAATAGGCCAGTCGCTGCTTCTAGGCTGCAGGAATCCAACTGGACGCATTCCAGCAGTGGGGTATGCGTCGGTGTGAATACGGAGATGTTAATGACTCCAGAGCATGAAAGCAGCAACCCTCCGTAGTAGTAAATGAATTGAGTTGACCACATTAGTCTCTCAACATATTTCTCATTCTCTTTCCAAGGACATTTTTAATCTTCTTCTTTGCACCTACGCACAAAAAAGGCTGTGATTAGAGCAATTAATAATTTTCAAAGTACAATCTTGGCGTTTTTGTGTTAGGAAGCATTAGTACTTTTTTTATAAATCTTTGGGCTCATCTTTATATTACTCAATTCCTTGTCGTTATAGACTAGGAAATCTCGAGGTTATACGAATTTGTACGTTAGGATGTTGAGGATATGATTGGTCTGAGAGCTCATCCGGTATTTAAACACTTGTATAGACACTGCTTTTTATTGCTCTATAAAACTAAAAATTTTACCAATCTGATCAGTTACTCCCAGTCTTTAGTCTCCCCATGTATATATGTGGTTCCATATTTAAGCTTGATTATTTCAAGAGGTACGAAACCAGGAAATGACCTTACTTCACTGTTCGCTATTTGTATTTTGGCTGTAACGAGGTACCAAGAGCTGATTGGTTGTGACATCTCAGGAGATATTCCTAGTTGCTTCGGTGCTCTATTGGTTCCCCTAATTGCACTTTTCTTACCTTGTTGAATAGAGTTATGAACTTCACAGTACTCTTGCTCTCTTTAGAGTTGGTTAGTAGCTAAAGAAACAGGTAGGGAAAACGTTCAATAAATAAATGCTTTTTGAACACCTTCAGTCAGGAAGAAGGGAACTTTTCGACTTTAGATAGAGCAAATCTTGGTTTGCGATATTCGAAAAGGTCGATGGGAGGTGTCTTTAGATTGGAACGGGCAAGGAGAGCGTGTACTGGCTCAAAGTGGGAACTAAGAGTGAAGGACATACGTTATTTATGTTGAGACGGGGTGTGAGATAGACCTACCTCCACGTGGTACACCATGGGCAACGTATACTCATACGGCAAAAAGTCTATTGATCGGCAGTTGACATCTGACTTCAAACTACCATGACCCACTGTATGTCATATCCGACCACTTCCAGAGCACTTACTTTTTCTCTACCTCTGTGTCTGTCTGTCTGTCTCTTTTAAATCTGAGAATCACTCTTCTGTTCCCTCTCTCGAGTTTTTCACACTTTGATGCTCGTCCCCTGAGTGAAGCCCTAAGTCAGATAAAGGGCTAATGATAACCTTCAAAACGCCTGACATTTGAAATAAATTTGGGAGAGGTGGGGTGTCAATGCTGGGAGTTGACGGGTTTTCCTATGGCATCCGCCCATGATTAGTGTAGCATGGATACTTAAAGTGATGTTTCAATTGTTTAGCATATAAAAGAAGATACATATACTGTGTTTTATATACTACTGAATTGATCGGAAGGCATTGGATGGATGTGCTGGAAGCGAACATCAGGCAGGGGATAGGAAGTAGAATTCAGATGGTTGTGCACCCTACTGGCTTTACAGATGGAGCAATGTCTAACTCAGGGCGCGATTATTCCCTCGAATTACGTTCCAGATGGACTAATCAGTATTATAATTGGATGGGATGATTCGTGAAGGTGATAGAAGTTCTTGCATCAATGTGGTTGAGGTTCAAAAGATCTTGCCTTGACGATTTGAGCTTCAGGTAACATTTTGGTGCCGGAGACAATTCGTTTTATGGATTCAAAGCAGAAATAAGATTTGAAACCAATTTTCGCACATTTTGGTGCGAACTCTTAGTTAACGGAAAATTTCAGAAAGTAAAGAGCTGTTACAGATATTAACTTTATTTCCACAAATTTTGCTATTTCATAACCAACGTTGCTATATATACTGAGGCATCGGCAATCGTTGATGAATTTTAGGATTAACTTCAAATCAGACAATTATTTAGGATAATAGTGTCCATGTTTGGACGATTTGTATAAATGACTTTGGTTATTGAATGCAGATGGGATGCAGCCGTTAGTATGAAGTTAGTCGTCGATTTCTTCTAGAATGGTTGACTTGGTTGTTGACAATCTGTCGCGTGACATATCTGACGACCATTTGAGTTGGTATCGAAGTTAGATTGAATGAACTTCCATTTGATGAATGAAGATGACTTAAGGTGGTAATTTTACTGGCAGTAAACGTGGAATCTACAGTAGATGTTTGTTGCACTACTCAAAGTTTGAGGTCAGTTTTAAGATGTCGCTGAAATGACAACACGACATTACGGAGGCCAAAGGACAAGCTCAGATATAGGAGAAGATATAGGGGGCTTAATCACGCCCACCTTCCTGTATCAAATGTTTAAAATAGCAAGATTGTGCAGTATCCAGTTTGTAGAACAGTTTTAATGGTAACTGGAAGAATTAAATAGCTAAGATGAAGAAGTCAACAATGGTAAGTGAAATTTAATTGGTTGAGCGCATAGTAATCTACAAATAACCCCCAACAGCCATCTTTTCTTTGCTATGACTCGTGCTCTATTTGAAGGTCGAATGTCTCCTCAGAATGCAATGTGATGATGTTCATTCTGTGGGAGTGAATTCGAATTGCTTTTAAAGAAATTGAGTATTCATTAAAGGTAGGCTGTCTCATAGTGTTTTGGAGGACAGCAACTTCTGATTGGCGAATATTCAGATAAAATATAAGAGGAGGAATCGTTAGGAAGGAGAACGACATGCAGTAGGTCGAGCAATACAGAAATATGTGAGATTGCTCTGCTAAGAGCAATCTTTAGGAGGTGAGAACAAATCGTCATTAGGTGAAGCAAATAAGAACTCACCATGAAGGTCTAAACCCAAATTAATTTCTCCGTTAGAGATCCCAGTTCTATTTGTCATTTGAAAATGTAAGAATGTTTGATTTGAGAAAATATTTCTCTGGTTGCAGAACGGGTGTCGACAGGAAGTCTAAATTAGAATTTGTCGGTATCATGGTGGAGATCACTGTGAAGTGGTAGGGATCCTTCGACTGATTTACTGGGGTTTATGCATTAGTGTGTGTGAGAGAGAGAGAACAATGTTAAATGTTTGAAATTTGTCGCTAGGCTGGGGCATTCTATTGCCATCTCCGTACATTCGATGGTGGATGTACGATTATGATGCCTCGAGGGAAAAATTGTTTCCTCTTTTCCAAAACAGTCGATTGAGCACGCTTGACTATTGTTTGCCGACATGGCTGAAAGCCGGGCGTGACGGATTTTAGAGTTCCTCTATGTTATCGACCGTTTTATCTAGTTCACATAAAATCACGATTGGTGCTGGAAAAAGGCTTATTTATTTAAAGATATTTGATCCCCCATGTATCTCTTATTTGCTTAATAAAGTTTACCACTCCAGGAAAAGATCGTATGTGGCAAAGGAGCAATGAAGAAGTATAATCCCCTTATTCAACTCACGGGACACGTTGCAGGGGGTCGTTCTTCGGTGAGTCGAAGAGACGGCCAATGGTAGAGCCTTCAAAGCGTTACAAATTTGACTTCGACCGCCATACCTACAATGCCGATGGTTTGTGAAGCGGTTTCAGCTGAAAGAGTGGAAAGGCCATAATAATACGGATCTTCTGTTTTTTTAATTCCATATTGGAAAACTGTTTGCATGTTGTCTAAATTAACTAAACGGTTCAATATGCCATAAAAATGGAAAATGGGAGTATCGCACTTATTATATCAAATTTTGCTTCTATTGTACCAGTTTTCAAACAGTATTATTTTTGAAACTATTTATACTTGAGTGCAAATTTCAGAAATTAAACGGATCTTCCGGTTGGCAGATAGACAGCCATTCCAAATTCGCATTGTTTTCAAGAGGAAACAATAAGGTATTTAAATATGCGGCCAACTTTGTTTTCAATTTATCCAAATAAGTACTATAAAATTTAAATCGTAATTACAAAAAACCGATTTTATATTTATCATTATGCAAATCTCTGATAGGCTGTTAAATGGAGTTTCGTAAGTTTGAAATTGTATATTGTTTATAAAAATTTAATTGTAAGTGAAAAGAATCTATAGTAAGTTAAGGACTGTTTATATTCCGGAATCATCATAAGAGAAATACATACTAATAATATGTAAACTGTAAATGTATATTCCTTTTATAATTTCACATTTCTAAAAGCTTCACAAGCATATTTCCAGGCAAATATTATTTTCATATGAATATTACCAAGTAAATATAAATAATTGACTTCCTTTATTCGACCTTGTAACTTTAAAGGTTACCAGACAGCCTCCGTTATTCTTCCTGCTCATTCTAATATGATGGGTGAACAGCTATTATTGTTCTTCGACACATTCAGTGTTGACGAACAATGCAAGGTTTGATATATTTAAATACGAAATTTTCAGAATAATTTAAATTTCATCCGGTTTTCTAGTATTGTATCAATATCCGAAATTCGTATTATTCCTTTTGGGTCAGTGGTTGAAAGTAAACAATCAGATGAAGGAGTTATTGGGTATGAATTTGTAATAGTTCATTAATTATCAATTTTAGCACTACGAATCCAGATAAATTTAAGATACGATTTTACTGCTACAATGATACAACTGCTCCCACCCTTTTTCAAATAGCCGAGTAAGTGACAAATCATAGTTAATTGTGATTAGGTTTAATTATAACGAATCCAAAGGTATAAATATTGTTCCTCTACCTCAACCGGTGCCGTCCAATATTCTTCTCTTACGGGGAGACTATTCAACAATAACTGTAGCTGTATTTGGCTTGCCATATTTTCCAGCTCTTCAACAGACTGGAATTGCTGTTCCAAACTTTTCTGTTCCCCCTCCACCGCTTGTTCCGAGTGGACCTGGATTTCCTTTAATGGGAAGCGTTCGACCTCCTTTTACCAATCAGGTGCCAACAGTCTCCTTTGGTCAAAGCCGGTCTGAATCATCAAAAGCTCAACCTCCTGTTGATACACCTAATGTTTCTAGAACTTCTGGGTATTCAAACATTTATGTATCTCCAGCGGCTAAAGAAGAACCATTGGCAACTGTTTCTAATGAACCACAGCCAAACATAGAGAAGAAAGATTCTAAAGAAGATGAATATGAACAGGAAATCTTAAATAAACCTAAAGTTTCTAACAAAGAAGCTATTCAAATGGTAAGCGCCTTTCGTTTTAATTTCTCATGTAATTAATTTTATTTTTGTAGGGCGATGATATTAAATCTGAAAATATTTTGGCTCTTGATGACCCTTTAATGAAGCCCGCAAAATGGACATTTAATCCTGTTGATTTGCTCGACATGTCTGAGGTTTCACTTCCAGCTGTAAAACGGAAACGTCTTCCGAATCCGTCTTTTGCCCTTTATGAAGTAATTTATAATCGATTTTTATTGTAACTTTGATTAAAATAGATCTATAGGTGGGTTCTTCAATCCGATGGTCCTAACTCAATGACACTTGAGGAATCTTACTCAAATCTGGAGTCTTCCGACCTGTCTATGTTAGGAACGCCACCTTCAGACCGAAGTAATGCTGAAAAAGACGCCAACAAGCTTTTTGAACTTTGCAAATCCTATGGTCAAGCGGAAAGCAAATTTGAAACAGAGTGATTATTGACCTTTCCTTGCAATCGTCATGTTTCTTCTTGTTTCAATTACCCATTTCATTGTTTTAGATGGCTAAATGCAATTGAAGAAATTATACCCTCTTTACCTTCAGCGTTGGCTTATCTCTCCCTTTTCGAACCCGACATCTTTGAAAGTATGTGGTTTTATTATTTCCTAGCATATACCTCATATCATTTAAGTATGCAGAAAAGTATTTTATTTCCAATCGGGCATTTTATTTATTTTTCATTATCTTTCATGCAATGGAATATCAGAGCTTTTTTTTAGATCGGGCTTCTATTCACCACCATCTATTTCATGGAAAGCGATTAATCAGGCACACTTTGTACTTATGCGGCAGTTTTAGATGCAGCCATATCTTATCCTCTATAGTCAATATTTTGGAATGCAGATAATACATCGATTTGATTCTTACTTATATTATGAATAAGATGCTTGTATCCATTTTGCATTATTGATGCCTCTTATTGCCAATAGCTGTCAGCACTTGTCTGGTATCTTGGTCTCGCACCGGTCTACAACTTGACAGCGCTCTACGCCAGCCAGATTCCGTTGACATTTTGCGTCACCTTCGAGTTGGTATTGATCTCACTGGTGTCCTCCTCTCAATCATCTCCTCCTCCATACCGTCTACATTTCAACTGTTCGACATCCTTCTCGACCTCTTTGAATCACCTCTCATTTCTTCACCCCTTCGCCTTGAAATTATTGTTGCTCTGGAGCGAAGTTTGAGTACCGGGGTTTCTGGTTTCAAAGCTCTTCTTAGTGAGAGAAAAGGCAGTGATAATACACTCCCTCCTTATCAAAGAATTGTGAAGTTTTTGACTGGCACTAATAAGGTATATATTACCCCCTTTAATAGCAATGGCTGAGTTCAATCTTACGAATTTTCGAGCTATTTCGTGTTTTAGTCTGTTCCGGTGTCATTGGCTTGCAATAGACTATTGGCTAAAGTTCGTTTCTATGATACACTCCTGCAATTTGATGACTTTATGAAGAGGTTAGTTCTCCCCCCACCCCCTCCCTCCCCTAGCATTCCCTAATGCATGTAAATTATAATTCAATCTTTTTAACTTGATGCAGTCTGAAAACTTCCACGAGCGGGGTTACATCTGTGAAGGAAGTGATCGAGAGGGAGAAAACTCTCGCAATCTTTCTTTCGACTATTTCTCGAGCTATCTCCGATCCCGGTGCAGTTTTGGTAAGTCACATCACCTTCTACTCTTCTCTCACAAAGTTTCCATGTTGTTGCCATTTATTTATATCAAATGACAGGCGTTTTGATAGTTATCATTAGCCCTTTAGTGGACTTCAGGCTCCACAGAGGGGAGGAGGAACATTAGAGTGAAAAAAAAGTCGAGGGGGGGGGGATGGTGGGAAACAGAAGAGTTTTTAAAGACGTAAGAGACAGACACAAAGGTAGATGAAAGGTGAGGTGTGTACTGTGGAAGTAGTCGAACGTGACGTACAGTGGGGTGTTCTGGTAGTTTGAACTCAGAAGTTAACTGCCGATTTATAGACTTTTTTGCCTCATGAGTATACGTTGCCCAAGGTGTACCACGTGGAGGCAAGTATATCGCACACCCCTCGTTGTTAACATAAAGCACGTGTATTCATAATATTTAATTCCTCAGTTTGCCATAACTATGAGTTGTGAGCTCATAAAAGAGCATGGTTATAAAACTGTAATTGGGTAGATGCTAGGTTTATCTTGGAGAGGACGACATTCAATCTCCCCCCCCCCTTTCGACTAGACTTAACCAATGTGGTTAGCTCTCCACGTCTCTGTATATATACCAATCATCATCGATCTCCTGACCACCGATTTAGTGCATGTGCCGAACGCACTTAGGGATGACAAATGAAAAGTATTTCCATATTCCTTGTATCCAGTTCGAAATTCTAGTTTTTTTACCCCTGAATTGTCTCATTGCATTTGTCTTGAAACCTTCTTTCTTATCCAACTTTAGTCCCCTTTGCCGAAAGACGTCGCGAGACTGCAATTTATGAAACAAACCTCAGACCTATGTTCCGTTCTCTATAAGCTCTTGGACTCTATGTAAGTCGTGTTCTTCTGATCCCTACTGAAAGTGGAAGCTGAAATCGATGTTATTGATTTTATTGCTATTATTTGGATGCTAGAGATATTTCGTCAATTAGCAGACTTGATGCTTATATTTGATGTTTGGAGTAGTAATCATACATTAATATGGAAGTCTAACATGAAAATATACAGACTCGTGAGATGTGTCTACTTTCTGGTACTTCATGTATACGTTTTAATAATCACTCAGGCGAATGTATTGGAATGGATTTTGGGATGTGGTCAAAGGAATACTGCTTTTTCTCAAAGAAAGTTCATTGAAAGGACCCGCATTAAATCTAATGTTATTGTTGTGGATAAAATGCTGGCACGTCGTGTGGCCGTCACTCCTGTCTCCTACAAGGCTTAAAATAATTGATAATCGATCACTGAAGTTTATGTTGGTCGTTTTGCACGAGGAATAGGGATCCCTTCCGTACTGAGAGGGCGTTAAACAGTAATAACGACCACCCCCCCCCCTGAATTGATTATTATTGATTATTGTGTCCTACACACGGACCCGTGTTTGTTTCCAGACACCTTTTGGATCATATAGTTTGGCTATTGGAGCAGCAACAGTCAGCCAAGCCAACCAAAATGACTTCGGAACAGTCAACACAAGGCATCCTTTCTGCTCTCCTTTCTACATCGGCTGGTCTTCTCTTTCTCGCCTCCTCACCGGCTTCCGCTAGTCGTATTGTGCGAGCACTGGTGTTGCCTGTGTCACCACCCTCGTCTCAACAGAGTCAATTGTCCTCCAAACAACAGCTTCATCCTTTAGGTGGCGAAATGGTTGTGAAATTGGAGACATTGGCTTGTGTCGACAGGCTAATCAGCCTAACCAGACGCAGTGGTGAGAGTTTCAAATTATTTTATTGTATGGAAATACTACAAATCTGATACATTCTTTTGGCGCTTGTTGCATTCATATATATGTCCATTTATCATTCAACTTTGAATTGTATTTCTATATAGCAATATTGATTGCCGAGTTACGGCTCTGTTCTTTTTTCCTCATCTCGTCCTCCCATCCTCTTTGACGTCTTTTTTATTGGAGGTGAAACAGGTCTTCATCGTTACTTCTCATCTGCCACCTCATCGGCTCCTGATGATTCCGATGAACTTTACAACGCAGTTTTCTCCTTGGCACGACTATTTCTCAGTCCGGACTGTGCTTCTTGGGCTGCCGAAGTATTGTCTGCCAATCAAGGTGACTTCTTCGTTCCTTGCTTGATGCTTTTGGAGGCGGAAAGTCGCGCTGGGAATATGAATTCCTCTCAGTTGAATACCGAGGGGATTAACGGGGATCAACATGGTGCGTCATGCTATCGTTTATGGTCTATTTATGAATATTTATTTATTTATCTATTTCAAATGGCAGGCGTTTTGATACTTATCATTAGCCCTTTGTCTCCGTCATGACTTTAAATGCCCACTCACCTCCATGCTGTATTGTTGGTCCATCATAGACGAGCAAAGCCTCTAATTGTTTCATAGTTCAGTGTTATCACTCTTGGTTAATTCGTTTAACTTTTGTTTTTTTTTAATATTGTAATTCCAAGGCAAGGCAGAACCCACAAGCATAAAAATGGAAGAAGAACCTGAGACTGATACATCCCCTAGCAAGACTCGTAACGGCTCACTTTCTCGTCTGGGATTATCAGAGGGGAAAATTGAAATTGAAAGTCTTCTTTGCACCATTGCTATTGGAGTTCTACGCCATGCTTCCAATCCTGCCTATCTAGAGCGTTTTGCGCCAAGACTTCTTCGTATTATTCAGAGTAAGTTAATTGTTATGATCTTTGAGGCTATTTTTTAGCTCAATAGCTCACTGATTTAATGAAACGCCTTTACTAATCGATGTTATGAGATATGCTGATAAATAGGCCCCCCATTCTCTGTCTACTATTTTATGCCCCCCCCTCCCCCAATCAGTGTTTTCCTCACTCCTCTTTCCTTTAGACTTGTCTCAGACCGCTTTCGTGGGTGTCGTCTAATCTTTAATGCTACCTCCATTAAATATTCGTGGAAACGCTTGGTCCGAAATGCTGATGACTTAGGGCACGTAGAATTTAAGTATTTTATAACACGGCAAGCGTCTTACTTGTAGATACTCAGTTGGAAGATCGTGTATCCAGCCTTTCACCGTCTGAACTGTTTTCCTACCAACGGTCCTTCATTTCCGCAGGAACACCTTGGCTCTCCTGGCTTCGAGATGCACCTAGTGCGGCCATCTCAATTCCCGAGTCCTGTGAACTGTTCTCCTGGTATTGTGATCAAGTAGCTCCTCTCACTGAGGTGCTTGAAGATTCTACTCAACCTCCGCCTTCCTTACTGCTTCTTCTTCGATTCATCCGATACAATCTTTCAGATTTGGAAGTTATTGAACTCTACGCCAAGGATGGATTGCCTGGCATTTCCAGTCTGGTTGATATTACTGCTGAGAGATTGATGCTACCTTCTTCAGTGGAGAATCCGGTGGCTGGATTGTTGATGGATATGATGGCAGAAGGAGTGGCTATTCTTGATGTATTTGTTAATGCACTTGTTGATGGTATTGGAGATGATTTCAGAGATCGGACTCCGGTGATGCCAGTGTGCAAAGCGTATGCTGCTGCCTCTGCGTTGAAGAACAAGGGGACCAGTGGAAAGGTAAGTACTCTCCATTTAGATTCAAAAACTTTTTTCCCTAACTGAGTCTTGTTTCTTAAAAGAGTCACTAATGTTAGTTCATTTTAATTTCCTTCTTTATTGGCTCAAACTCCCTCCCTCCCTCTCTCCCCCCCCCCCCCCCCCCCCCCCCCCCCCTCTCCCAAATGATAGACTGCTCACGCAAACATTTAAATAGCTTTGACACTATGAGGCTTTCAAGCAGCAAGTTGAACCATCGATGGAAAATAAGTGCGTCTGCAAAATGTCCCCCCGAGGACACCAATCAATTTTGAGGGTAATCTACTTAAGGATTTTTTTAAGACCTGTTATTTTGAGCGTTTCGTGAATGCCCAGTCAAATGGGCCTTTTAAATATGCATTTCTGTAGGCGATCAAATAAGTTTCATATAAAGCAGTGCCTTTTTATTTCCCTGTTTTATTTTTGCATCTCAGATCCAAAAGAGGGCTCTTAATTGCATATCTGCCTATGCCAATGCATGCCAAGACGAAGAAATCCCTGAAGGTACTTATTTTAAGATGTTTCTGTTCTTGTTTGGTCTGCAAGTAACAACTATTTGTTCTTAGCTGGGAGTGTAAAAGACATTTGGTCATCCGTTTGTCGAGATATATTCGCCTTCACCACTTCCTCTCCAGTCTTCTTTCTTCCCGGCCTTCAGCTTCTCCTTGACTTGCTTCCTCTCCCTTTGCCTGTCGCTTTGTTTGATGAACTCTCTCCATCAGATCGAAGGAGTCTTCTCTCCAAACGTGACTGGTGGTGCCGTCGACTGACCCGTGACCTTCCCACGGAGGTTTGTGGTCTACTGGAGATCCTCAGTGCGAGCCCTCCTCACACTTCTCTCCATCGCCACCTTGTCCTCTTTTTGGAACGAATTGTCTCTTTGGGACCCTCTTCAACTTCCCTCTGTCAGATGATTGCCAGTTCTGCGGTTGAAACAGTTGTTGAGGTGTATACTACAGCTGGCACTGATGTCAATAATCCGAACAGTGATATTTTTGACGCTGACACTCATCAACTGGAATTTGGCGAGTAAGTGCACAGTTTTGTTCCCCATTTTCATAAAAAATACACCTCATCAAAATAGTAGGAATTTGTGTGTGTTAGTATTGACATGACATTTATTGTAGAAACACCGGCTTAATGAATGTATTCTACACAAATACTTCAATTTAGAAGCACTAACTGTTTATCATCACCAAAATATTTGTGGTTCATCTTGTTTTACCTCCCGTTGTAGTTCGGTAGAGCTTCCCTCATTGTCGGCCCTCAAGACATTAACAGCGAGGACAAGGTTGGTTTTGGGATCTCAGCAACCACCAACCGTTTCAGACCAGCTAATCTCATCATCAACTAATGAAGATGACGACAAATTTACAACCTTTGGAAGTATCAGCAATGTCTCTGAGATTACGCATTCTCTCGCCTATCTTCATCTTATAGTTCGACTTCCGATCGGCAAACAGGCCTTGTTGGATCTAACTCGAAAGGAGAGATTTAAAGAGCACCGAATTCTCAAGATCTTTTCTTCCATTATGGAGGGGCTTTATCATGATGAATCCCCATATTTCTCAGCTCAGATAAAACTTCTTGACTGCATTGAGTGTTTGCTAGATTCCAGTTTGGGTCTGGGTAAAGCAAGTGAAATAGTTTTTGATCTGACCAATCATCTTCCGTCAGTGGAGTGGACGAGTGATTTGATTGGCTGCTTGCTTACCCATCTTCATCCCATTGGACGCGCCAGCACAACTTCAGCCGATAGGATTCTTCGTATTCTGAATCGGCTGGCTCTTCATGATTTCGGATTTGCAATTATTCAGAGGTGTGTGTTTATTTAGAGTTGCTCATTAAATTTCGAAAGCTTTTATGACTTTGGTCAACTAAAATATTTCGCTATTTCCTTCAGACATCTTTGTCAAAAGCAACATGAACGCGTGTTCGCCAATCTTCTCCAAGGTCTTGTGGATAACTTGAATAGTGCAAACGTAAGCATCATCTGTCAGACGAATTTGAGGAATTTCATCCTTTTTGCTAGTACCCTTCTTGCTGATCCGATAGTTGCTGACGAAGCTCTACTTGCGGCTTCTGCCGACACTTCTGCAGTGTCGGCATTGTCAGAACGTCACCTTCGTCTTCCCACTTTGCGCCTAAGACAGCTGCTTCATGGTGGAACTAAGTCTGAAAGTCTTTTAAAGGAGGTCGTTTTTCGTCTTGAAGTAAGTGAGACAGGTCGATAAACTGAAAGCGCTTATAGAGCCTATCTGAGATGGTGATTCATTTTACCTTTAGTGTCGTTTAAAATTCTGCGAAATTTGCCTCTTGATTGGCTACAACTATTGATTCTAGTTTTTTTTGCAATCACTTCGGAAAGCTCAATTTTAAGATTTGCTTTAATAATGACCTTTTAGAGTTAGATTTGAATTTTTCTCAAATGACAGGCTTTGTGATAGTTATCATTAGTCCTCTAGTTGGCTTCTGGCTTCACAGAGGGTGGGGCATCAAAGTCTCAAAAAGTCGAGAGGGGAAAGAGAAGAGTGATTCGCTGATGTAAAAGAGGAGGCAGACAGACACAAATGTAGAGAATAAGGTAAGGTGAGGTGAGTACGGTGGAAGTTGTGGACTATGACATACAGTCGGGTCATGGTAGTCTGCAGTGAACTGTCGGTTTATAGGCATTTCCTCGGTTTCATCACGTGGAGGTTAGTCTATCTCGCCCCCCCC
>UZAE01000868.1:0-17350 GCA_900617975.1 Rodentolepis nana | reverse complement strand
CTTTCATATATTTAATGGCGAATTATTTTTGCAATTTTGGAATAACCCCTATATTTTACTATACTCATTTAGGCTCTTATTTACGGTACTATGGGCTTAGAAACCTTTTTATAACTCATTATCATTGCAACAGCAAATAGCAACCAGTTATAAATAACACCTTGAACTTATTATTACTATTAGTGTAATTATTATTATAAATATTTAAAATGACAGGCTTTAGAATATTTACAATAAGCCACAAAGCTGAATACGGCTTCCAAAAGGGGAGGGGAGGAACATATATTTAGGCTTTAGGATAGTTATAAGTAGTTCATATGTTTACATCTGTCTTACCAAAATCTCTGGGTTTATGTTGTCGTGTTAAGAGCTGGACACCACATCAGGTATGTCAGCAGATTGTCATTTAGAGGCATGCTGGCTGAGCGTATACTCCTGTTCTGTGAATGCACTTCGCCAGACAAACCATGTCCGGTGCGTAGTCTAAGCTCAGCAATGGCTTCGATTTTTGGCCAGTCGGTTATGTCGGCGAGTGCCACTCTCCACTGTTGCCCCTTTGTTAGGGCTTTGAGTTCGTTGCATAGCTCAATATTGGATGTATTTCAGCAAAATATTGGCTTGTTTGTGTTCCGTTTTGGTTTGTTGTTGCAATATTCATCGAGAGGATTTTAAAAACTGAATGTGGGCCCATAAGAAAGATTCTAATCTTATTCCATTTCAATTAACTCAAAGCGAATTTTCTTCATCACGTACCCATTTGAAACCATCCGAATGGCGTTTTAGAAAGATATTGCTTCTGCCATTTTCGTTTCTGATTGTCATTTCTCCTCAATGGAGCTGTTGGCGCCATACTAATCAAAAACCTTTACAGCTCATCTTGCTTCATACACTTCAATTTAATGATTTTCACTATTATGCGACTGTTCGTGAAACGCCCAATCAATAATAGTGGAAAAACGCATTCCACATACATTGCATATGAATGATTCATCTCGAGTATGGGAACGCATGTGTCTACTCAAGGAGGTATGCTGCGTAAACCTCATTCTGCATACTTTGCATTCATATGGTCTTTCACCTCTATGCACACGCACGTGTCTATTCATAGCGGATTTATCTGCAAATCTTGCATTACATTCACCACAGATGTATGGTTTTTCTCCCGTATGAGTTCGCGAATGTAGAGTCAAATAATATTTACGTTTGAAAGCTTGTTTGCATTTTCCACATTCAAAGGGCTTTTCATCACTATGAATAATCATATGTTGAGTTAAAACGAATTGACGTTTAAATTGTTTTCCACATTTTCTGCATTTGTACGGTTTTTTATCACTGTGAACCAGTGTGTGTTTATTCAGTTCAGATTTTGTGAAAAATTGATTTCCACAAGTTTCACATTCGAATGGTTTTTGGCCACTATGTCTGCGTTTGTGAACGTCCAAATAACATTGATATCTAAAGGACATTTTGCATACATCACAGGTGAGTAGTTTATTTTCATTTGAGGCTTCCTTTCTCATTTCTTCGGTGTTCTCTACAACTTCATTTAAAAGACCTCGTTTATTTGGAAGGTTAGTGCCCATATTGGAATTGGACCTGTTCAAAGGAGCTAAAATTATGACGAAGAAGTGGATAACCGGTGCATTCAACATCTTATTTATAGTTTGTATCTGTTTAATTACACTAGTATATGTGTAAGATGGAACATGCAAATCAAAGGAATGTCTTGTTTTACGGATTGGCATCAGATGTCTCTCAAATGCCAAATTTTACTTTTAAACTCCCGATGATCAAACCTTCATCACTATTGAAGCGAAATAACATCATCCAAGATGTACGTATGACAATGAGATAGAAACCAAGATCTGGCTTAGCAAGCTCTCCAAAATACCGTTAATGTGGACGACTTTTATTGAATACATTTCAGAACTATTATAACCTACTGCAATTATTTCCAGGTGATGCAAATATTACACCCCATATACATTTCAGAACTATTATATGCGAAACGAAGTACAACAACCATTTCAAATATGGCACTTTACAACTCAAAGCACTATTATTAAAATTTTGTCAAAGTTTATGTTTAGCTTTTATCTCATTGGAATCAGGCGTTTGGCTAGAAAATTAGCATGAATAATAGTCAAATCCTTTCTGACTGCCGTTTAAAATCGGACATGAATAGCCAAGTATATGTGTTTGACTATACCAAGCCAACAATTTACCCATACTTGGAATGTTCAACAATATTCAGACCTGCAACTACATTTTTGAACTAAACGTTTTCAAAAATTCGATAAGTAATTAATATTAACTATGGAAGTTTAGAAACGGAACTGATTGCAGGGGTTTCATCAAATTTTCATTTTAATCAAGTGTTGGAAACGAAAGGTTATTAAACTAGCTTACCTAATGAAGTTGTCGAATTCGTATTCACTTCATGAAATGTCTGCTGGTGAATTCGAATCTCATTTATGTCTTCGGATATAAGATTGCAGCTGGGACAATAAAAATAATTGGTTGAAGTGTTGGTCAGTGAAGAAACGTCAGCTCGTCTGTGACACCTATTTTCCTCCTCGAAAGCATTTGACTGAGTCCACCAGTTAGATACAACACCTCGATCTCTATCAAATGGAAGTAAAATCGCATGGGCGCAAATAGCTTTTGATCTGTGAATTTATGCAATTACACGAACTGGGCTTAATTCTAGTAACCAAACCATCATCTCATGAGCACATATTTTTGTCAAAATAGCGCCACATATAATTGAAAGCCACATTATTCTCTATCTTTTTGAACCTAACCTAAATTAATCGGATTTATTACATTCATATTATTAAAATAAGTTGACTAACCTGAAATAAGTTTGATTTTTGTGCACATTTTGAGGTAAAACTGCCACATCATTTCGAGGGATATGAGAAGCGTTATCATTTGATGTCGCGTGGCTCTGTTGTGACATTGCAGGCAAAGTCAATAGGTTACTCCCTTCTCCCTGATTCAGATCGTCTAAACAGTGACAATAATTCATTCATGAGATGAAGCCAAAAAATGCGTTAATATTGAAAATTTATTTTTGATGGAATATAATCGAAAAAACACGAAAACTCACTGGCCGACATCTCTTCCAGTTGCCTGCGCAAGTCTTCTAATCGCGAGGGGTACAGGTCGTAGTATTCTATAATTGTGATTAAGAAATGAGAATTCGGTTTTGATAAATGAATAAAGAATTGTAAATATGACTTGCCTCTTATAAAATTTAAAATGGATTCCCTGAATGGATAAATAGATGTCGTTGTATTGGAAGAAGAGGTTTCCAGCTTCGTCCTCGATCCGTCATTTAAATTATTTCCCTCTGTCATTTTTTCTTGCTAAAACTTCGTATAAGCCTGTTTTAAAGAAGTGCAAAATCAGATGCTCTAATTTCTGTGAAAAAATGAAGTTATTTGCAATTCCCATGATCGGCCTTCATCCCGATTAAAATTCATTTGATCGAAGTTCTAAGATGCATTTATCCATAATATTATTTGATATTTTTAATTACTTCCATTGGAACTTACGCTTTAACTGTTAACTTTAGTCTCTTTTTACATTACCATAACTTGGCCTTTTTTATAGCACTTGTCTTCCCTTACGCTTATTTGCCTACGTAAGGAAAATTGTACTCCCTCGGGTTTCTGAAAATGCAAATAATGAAATAAATTTTAAGTGAATATCTACTTACACTATCATTGTTTGCAATAAGTATAATTGAATCAGATCTAACATGTGGTTTTTCAACGATTTTTGAGCATATGAACCCCACAAATTGGAGCCCACTATTCCAAGTGGGACATTTATTAGCACCAATACGAAAATGAATGCAATCATAGTCATTTGATTATGAGAACGTTTTCTAATTTTGTCACTCTTTAATTTCTCTTCTCGATTAATTCGAACCATTAGGCTTGCATACACACTAGCGTTTATTACGGCTACTAGAAATTTGTTTTGGGTTCCATAGAGCAACGACCAACAAAACGTGTAGGCAATGTGCATAAATTTGGGAAATAATAAATTAAGATGAAACAATTAAGTGGTGTAGTTGAAATCGAAAAGAAAATTCAAATAAGGACTTTGAAATAAAGAGCATTTGAGAGAAGGAGAAAATGTGAATGCTCTTCTTTGCAAGGCAATGAAAATGCAAATATTCATACCACGTCAAATCCCTTTGCGTACGTTACATGAAATGTTTTATAGGGGAAATAAGTAAAATAAACTTGGAGGTATGGAAAATCATTTAATCTACGATTTGACAAACAGAAACATTACACCTTGCTCAATTCATCCTATTGGATCATGTGATTAACAGGTGATGGAAATTGTAATAGTGACTGCGCTATTTTCTTCATTAACACTATTATTAGTTTTATTTGCTTATTAACACAAACTGCAATTTAATATAATTCATATTTAAAAAATGTACATCATAATGTACGTGTTTTAAATTTTGGATAATGAAGATTTAAATGGGCAATTTATTTCCAACTTTGCCATATTCATTGGGAAATCCATTGAAAAATGTCAATGACAACTAAAGTAAATACCGTTAATTTTCAGTGAATAGTGAAAAATGATGTCACGAGGAAAGGATCAATTTGTTAAAAGTAAAAAAAACTTGCTTAGAAGTAAGAACCCAATCGAACAACCTGAAGGGAATAGTAAAATAATATGAAGGGAAACATGGCATTAAATAAAGGTAGAAAACTAAGCCCAATTGCTATAATTAAGCTTATTTGTTAAATGTTTTGAAATTGAAGTTTTTAAAATAAATTCGAAATCCGCTTGAAATTCTACTTGTGAGTAACCCAACTAAAATTATACCACTCTGTGCAAAATGCTACTGAATTATAATTCCCGCAAAAGTGAGCAATTTTGAATGGGACTTATTAATGATTGTTGTGGTAATTTGTTCATGAACTGGAAGATTAAAAATATTAAGATTTATAAAACGATTCATGTGAATTTTGATTTTGTTAAATAAGCTTACAAGTATATGCTGTCGTTTCCGGCTAATAATATGAAAAGTAAAGGATTTAGGCATTATAATTATGAGAGCACTTACATTTGAACAATGTCAATTGTCAAATAAATACTGAATGCTTGGTATTTAATCCAACATACTCTTTTCAGTTGCAATCTCTACAAAATTTCAATTTGTAAATTTTGTGTGATGCCCTTCAACACTAAGAAAATTATCAATTATGAGCTTTAAATAACTTTTTGGCAGCCCAACCGATTTGTATGCCTGCTCAGCAAAATACTTATATCCCCGTAACTAATTTGAATTTTGAAAAATCCTCTCGTAGACATATTTTTGAATAGTTAAACTATGAAATTATGCAAAAAATGAAAATTCGAAATTTTTTTCTAGACCTGAATACACCCTTGATGCCAATTGTAAGACATTTATCAGCAAAAATTAATTGCAATAAGCATATTACATTTTGAAATTGGAATTGTTTGAATTTTAAAAGTGTGTTCAGCTCATGATTATTCGCAACGACATGCTAAAATTAAAGTGTTCAGAAGCAGGTTTCCAAATTAATCCCCATGTTACCGAGGAAATAATAGCCAATTTTTTTATAATGCCAGTTATCCTGTGTAAGTATGATAAATAAAACGATTTATTATAACTTATTAAATTGAAGTTCTACGTTTTTGAATCCATCAACAGTACATCTCCTTTGTAAAAGCCGCATTTCTATTGAATGTTATTGCAAGAAATGTAAGATACAAATAGCCTTTTTCATGACTGACAGAATAATTTTTTTATTAATTTCTAATTATTAATAAATGGTCCTCAATTTGATTAGCTGCATGTAATTTACTTTAAGTACATCCTGATTTTTTCCTAAATTAAATAATGCTGATGTGGTAATGGGAATAAAATTTAGGCGAAGCATTTCACTCAATTAATACTGACGAATTTAAGCCGTTTTGCTTTTGATACGGATGCTATGCATATATTTTTCAAATTGATAACAAGAAAAGCCTAATCCTTATAAAATAATAACTCAACTTATTTATTTATGGGAAAATAACCATGATATTAGACGTTTCGCTTTCAATTTTTCACAGATTTCAATTATTCCAAATGAAATACTTATTTCTTGTAGTTTATTTATTTGCCATAAAATAACTATTGCAGAATTTAGCACTGCCACTTCCATTTATTGCTTAACAGCTTTCAATCAATTAGAAAGTCTCATTAAGGAATTAGTTTGCCATGCATTCTACTTTCTTGATTTAATAATAATGATATTTTACTAGTCGAAATAATGCATACTGATGCAATGAGAAAATGAAGCGGAAATATTTTATGGACACTCATTTTGAATCACGGAGAGAAATAAGACTGAAATAATTTTGAAAAATACAAGTTCTGCCAACTCTTAGCAAATGCGTGATGATCTAAATAGACCCTGCACATGCTGGGTAGAAAGAAAAACATTCTTGAAACAGTAATTCTACTAATTTCGGCCAGTAATATTTACAAATTAAGTGAAAACCTACTTTAATCTAACCATCAGACTCATAAAATCCGATATTCAATAAGTAACGACTAGTTTCTAACATATTGATTTCATTCCTTAACACAGTTACCAGAATATTAATGACAATCTCTTTTCTTAGATGCGTTCATCGTGGCACAACTTATCAACACGTAATCTTGTATAATTAGTTTCTTTGGAGGAAAAGAATTTCGCGTGCGCTGCGGCCTCATCGGTATTAATTCATGCTAAACCGGCAGCATTTTGTTAGTAATGCTTTATATATAGGCAATTTGACATGTATTTCACAATGCAATATCTTTATTATGGGGTGTTTTATCGACTTACTTCTAGGTGGCGTACTATGGGGCTTGATCTCTCTACCGGAAACACTGTAATGTAGGTGTGACTGAAAAGGTTCTCTGATACTAAGGGAAAGGCGTGTGCGATAGACTTGCCTCCACTTAGTGCGCCCTGGGCAACGAATAGTCATACTGCAAAAATGTCCATTAGCTAGCAGTTGTTTTCTGACTTAAAACTCCCATGACTCCAGTGTATCCTTTTTTATACCACTTCCACAGTACTCGCTGCACTCTTTTCTCTACTTTTATGTCTGTTTCCTTTACAAATAAAAATCACTCTTCTGTTCCCCCTATCCAGTTTTAACACTTTGATGCTCCACCAATCAACCTGACATTTGACTTTTTTAAACGAATATTTTTATTATGCCATGAGTTTATTTTTGCATTTTATTGAAGCGAACAAATTCAAATCAATTGGTCAAGGAGATATATATATAAATATATATATATATATATATATATATAACGCATTTTTATTCAAATGAGCACCAATCGTATTAGGTTTCCACTCCCAACAAAACATATTCCACCAAGGCATGAAGTGCTTAACTTTATCTGATTCAACTTGTTCAAAACTTGTAGCAACACCATGTGAAAAAGTAGAATCTCTTATATTTGCAACGAGCGTAATTAAAGCAGGTAGAAATTCAACAGAGTACACGTATTAGTGGTTTTCATTTGCAAAACTTTCTTTGCTCCGCAAAAGGATGAAATTTTGAACGAATCAAAATAAAAGAAGGTGCTAGATCGTTGAACTCTATTCCCATCATTCGGGTAGTGATTTCAGGCTCTCACTTAGCAATGGAAAACCATGTTTACCAAAAAGGTTACAAAATGAGAGAGTTCTCTTAGAGCAAATTTTTTTAGTTATTTCAATTTACGAAGAAATCAAATATTGCATGTTAAACTAAATTCTGAAGTCTTCAAAAGATTATTATGAGATCGTTTAACTTTTTTTTTGGTTCCTTATGCTTATCGCTAGGATACTTCGCGTATTTACAAAGCGTTTAGTTAATTTAAATTTAATTGGATTCCTCAAGTTCTTAACCCCTCTCTACCTTTCTATTACCTCTTATTTCAACTAATTAGAATGTGCAATAGGATTCACTATCTCAAGCAAGTTTTATTTGTGTAGAATTACAATATTTGTCTTTATTTAATTTATTGGCTTTACCATCGCTTTTGTTCTAGTCAGTTCTTCTTGGTATTACACAATAGATTTTTTTGCATAATTAAAGTTAACGCGTTGAAAATGCCTAATTTGTTCATAGGTGTTAGACTGATATTTAGCCAGATATTTAACAGGCCATTTATTACCTTAATGTTTTATCTGCCGTTGTGATTATGAATAAATCCCTCATTAGTATTAAATTAAACTCATTGCTCCAACAACAATGGATTCTTTAAAGGATGTTTTTCCATGTTGGGTCACATCTTGCCAAAGTGTCATAACGACAGATATCGACGGAAAGCATTGTTTTAAATTTATGGGTGTTTACCCAATGATGCACCTATGAATGCTGGTGAACGTAGACGGATATTGCAGTATAGAGCTGTAGCAATTACAGAAGATAAGATTGAAATTGAAGTAGTGGAAAGGCGAATATAAACGTGAATATCCGTTGCCAGTTATTTCTCAAGTCTTAATAAAAGTTCAAACATGCTAAATTCAGAGTGCTTCTGATCAAAATTTGCCCCAGATCACAAATTTAAGCATTGTTATCGATAATTAAATATGCTGGTTGCAACTTGCAGTATGGATCTCTATAGTCCTTATTCAAGTTGATCCACATCAAGCTAGCTCGATTTCAAAACACCTTTAATTTTCTTTATTGCTAAGAATCTAGTTGTCGTTTTGCATACTGACGAGCTGTCCCCTCCTGCTTGTCTAACTATTCGATGCTCATCAAATTTTTTTCACAATTTATTAATCGGCACAATCCTACGCGTTAGGAGCCAAGTGATATCATTAGGGTAGACTTATAGCTTGTTACATTTGCTAGGCCTGTTTAAACACATGGTACACCGTCACTTCTCTTTGTCTTTCATAAATGAAAATTACAATCTTGAATATCTCAACTATTTACAAAACACTAGAACATAATTTACCTAACCAGTGGTTCGAGAGAACGCCCCAATGATTAGCCATTAAAAAATAATAAAACATTTTCAAGTTAATAATTATTTTCCATTTCTGTAAAAATGAAATCGTTACGAAATACTTTTAGCTGCATATAGATTTTTCGGAATGATTTTATTTTAACAGTAATTGGTGGCTTGTTTTAACTACAATGAAATTGCCTGAATTAAATAGATTTATGAAACTGTAGAAGAGTTTGTTAAATTGCAGTAGAACAAGATAAAAGTTCGTTGTTCACTTCTTGTTTAATGGCCGTAGCTATTTGAATATCCCCATGGTAATTCCGAAAAGAACTAAATTGAGCAAAATATGATTTTAAGATTAAAGAGGGAGCAGAACACATTATTAGGTTTTGTGAATTTTAGCAAATAAATAACTTGCTTGTGAATGTAGTTCCAATTGGGCGACCTATTTAGAAGATTAATTAAACCTTTGAAAAGATGGGCGTATTTTGATGTATCCAAAGTAAACACAATGTCTAGTTCAACAATGCGTTTCAAGATATTCTTGGCAATGAAACAGAGAAAAGATCACTTCCATTTTAGTAAAATAGTTATTTCTTCAGATTCAATTGGATATAGTGAATTCTAATGAGTGAAACCTTTCAAGTAACTTCTAGTTCTGTAAGACAGCATTCAAAACACTTATAAATACTATTTTTAGGTACAATTACAAAGTGCACTTACCACTGCTTGTTGTTAATGAGTCGACATTCACTAAAAGACAAACGAAATGGCAATGAACACACTTGTATTTGATCTACCAAGCATTATTTTTTTGTTCCTACAATAACGAAATTTTTAATTTAATTTTCAATGAAAATAGTATTGCATTGCTTCTGAATATATAAAGTGACATGCCTTTTGTATACTCCAAGACGTATTATTAGTGTTAGTCTTTTTCCACATACTTTGGTAAAGTGGAGAGCTTTCCCATTTGATATCAATATTAAACGAAATTATACTGAATTTGCTCTTCTAAATGAAAGCCAACTGAGAGCTTGAGAAGGCTTATAATTGTTCTCGAATTGTTTAATTTAAATCGACAGGCTCGGATTTTAGACATATTTAAAACAAAAAATATTTAGTTCTCTTTTAACTATTTTTATGATTGCATTACAAGAAAAACATATTTTTTTGTGATTGCTCAATTTAACGTTCTCTTTATTTGATTTGAATGTAAATTTTCAAATAAGGAATATTAAAAGAATGTTTTTATACGCAATAATATTGCAATACACTTTACAATGAATTCAGGTAATTATGGATTTTCGAATTAATGAAATGTTTGATAATTGGAATTTATTAACTAAAATGCTTTTTTATAAAATATGTGAGCCATAATCACTTAGCATTTAGAGAAATTGTGAATTTTGATTGTAAAGGTGAAAGCATTATACCAGAGAAATTTAAACTCAGCGATATCAGAGAACACATCTAAATATCGATTAAATAATTTGAATTTCCTCACTAAATAAGAGAAAGCAGTATTTAAATTCAAACGCTTCATTTTTCAACCAGTGGGTAGTAATTCCTACACCTGACCATTCCGTTCCAAAAATAAAAGAACACATTTCTTCTTGTGCGTTTCGGCTATACGCAAGTGTATCATCTAGTCAATCTTCAGCCACATTTTCAGTCCAGCTTCCTTCAAATTTAAATTTTGCAGATTATATTGCTTCAATTACACAATCCTTTTATTCAAACGAACTCACTCAATACATATTTTTTGTGTTTAGATCAGCAAGCATTCCAGTTCTATTACAAAGAAGTGTAAAGCCCACGAATAATTTGCTTCTTACACGAATCAGGCAAAGTCGTGCCCTCTATTTGAAGAGGCCCATTTATTTGCAACAATGCCAAAACAAAAATGATTTCTAATCATTTGCATATATTTGCGCTCAAGCATTTACCATACATTTATATATCTCTAGTTCGGATAATTAAAATGCGTGCGCGCCTGTTGGGCTGCGCGATAGACGTACATCATCGTGGTGCACCCTGAACAACATATCCTTGTACTCAAAAAAGTCTTCCACTCGGCATTTAATTTGACTTCTATTTATTATCATTAGCTTGAAACAAGGCTACAAGAGAAATTGCTCTCGTCAGGGTGAATCCTACAAACCTATGATGCAGACATTTTCACAATTATGGAGGCAAAAATTTTGGATGGCAAACTGAAGCAGTACCAATTCCCAGGTTATAAACTATACCTTCCAGCTAAATATCGACAAGTTGCAAATTGAATTCTAACTGGAGTAAAACAAGGCCTCACCTCACTTTACGATCTAATCAAGAGTATGGGCTCGACACAAGACATGTGCGAAGTAAATAGATTAAATGTTTGGAAATGTCAAAACCACTTCAAGATATATGAGGTCTATAATCCAACCCAGAATTGTCACAACTTTGACTTTCTGAACAACTCATGCAAAACTGTAGTATTAGGAGACTTCAACGCCCATCCCAACAGATGGGGCTGCACGGATGCAAACATAGCTGGAAAGGAAGTCAAAGACATGCTAAACAGCAAAATTCTGGAAATTATTTACAGCAATGAGGATCCGGCTACATATTTGCACTACAATGGAACCAGAACAACACCTGACTTTCTCCTGGTAAATTAATTAACGATCCTGGTTATGATCATAAACCAGCCATTGCTAGTATCACCATCGGCAGCAAAAGCATGGCAACTTAAGTACTAACTAAGCTATCATGGAACTTCAAGAAGGCTGATTGGTTTAGATTCACATATCTTTTAAAGACTTAACTTCACACAAGTCCCCTCAACTTCAACCAACATACTGACAAACTTTGCAACGATATCACGATTATGGTGATCCGATGGTCAAAGATAACTATTCACAGAGGCAAGACTGAACGCTATCGAGTGATCTTGTCTAAACACTTTGAGGAGCTGAAAATGTGTTTTGATCTAAACACCTTGAGGAACTGAAAAGAAAGCCCTCTGCTGATCAGACTGGAAGAACGGAAGACGTACAAGCCTAGTGAAGGCAGTCAGCTGTCCTAAGACAAGCCATTTAATAACATAAACGGACTTTCTTCGACAAGTTCATACACCTAATACCAACTGTCAAAGTGATAGCCAACGCACTTTTAAATCCTGACTAACCTCCAAACCAACGGAAAAAGACCCAAGAAAGAACCAATACGCTTAAACAGCAAATTGCTTACCACCGACACCGAAATAGCTAACTACTTTGCAAGGTTCTATTCCCACAAGCAAAAGAAAAACCCTTTTGCCAGAAAATTCTCAAGAGATTTTAAGATACATGTAAGACAGTTTGGTGAAATTAAGGAAGACACCACAACCCCAAATAATCAGTTTGGCGAAATTAAGGAAAACATAGCAACACCAAATAATGTAATCCTGAACCATTCAGACCACAACCCCAAATAATATACTTACTGAACCATTCCGACCTTGCGAACTTAATGCTGCGATAAAACAGCTCAAGTGCAAGAAGTCTCCTGGCGGAGACGGTATTCATCCGGAATTTCTAATGAGAATGAAAACAAATGCCAAGGAAATCATTCTGACGCTTTTCAACTAAATCAGGGAGAACAGTTTCGTACCAAACCAATGGAAAGTTGCCATAGTAATACCAGTACTTACCACCCAATGGAAAGTTGCCATAGTAATACCAGTACTAAAAAGGCCAAAGACCCTAGCAAATTTGACAACTATAGGCCTATCGCCCTCACAAGCGTACTGGCAAAACTTATAGAAAGAATGGTTAACAAGAGGCTAACATGGTTCCTTGAGACCAACAGTATTCTAAGGAGTAAAGAAGGAGGTTTTGGGCCACAACGATCAACGAACCAACAAGTAGCCACTTTCTCCCAACACTTTAAAGATGCTTTTGATGCAAGAAATATTCTTTTGGCTGTTTTCTTTTCCCTTGATGCAAGAAATACTCTTACGGCTGTTTTCGTCGGTTTCAAATCAGCATATGACTTAGTATGGAAAGAGAAGCTAATTGAAAACGCAAAGATTGGTATTAAGCATAACATGCTAAATTGATATAGATTGGTATTAAGCATAACATGCTAAACTGGATAAGATTCATTAGACAAAGATCGTGTAAAGTCAGATACGGAAATCCTCATTGGACAAAGATCATGTAAAGTCAGATATGGAAATGCTTAACAAAATCCAATCTTTTTCAAACAGGCCATCCACAGCGAGTTGTCACAAGCTGCACTCTTTTCAATGTCGTCATCAATGACATAGCTAAATTGGTACAGATAGTCACGGGCATCAAGTGCTCACTTTACGCAGATGTTCTTGTGCTATGTTATTCCGCCCCTAAGAAAAATGCTCAGGAGAGGACAGAAAGTGCTTTTAATAGTGCATTTAAACTACTAGCAAACTGGTGTAACAAAGATGGAATGTAATTAACACAGCAAAAACTGCATTCCAAACTTTTGTTTTGCCCCATCACAGCATAAACCCGCTTCTTAGGTACAAGGATACTACCATAGAAAAAAAAACCAATGAGTTCACATAACTCGGAGTGACGTTTGACATAAATCTAACTTGAAAAAGTCACATTGCTAAAATAGCCGAACGAGTCTCCAATATTCTGAATGTCCTAAGCGTCTTGTTGGTAGCGTATGGGACTGAGCGCGGTCAACTCTCAGCACCACCTACAGGATGTTTATTCAAATAACAATGTTGTATTGCTGTGAGTCAATCCTAAAGCCACAGAAGTGATTCTTAAATCACTCGAGAAGGCACACAACCAAGCATTACGACTAATTACTCGAGGGATAAAATCAACGATTATTGATGCAATGATCCAAGTTACGGGAAACACCACAATATGTTCCCTTATCAAAGAAAAGGTCTGTGCTACTGTGCATTCTCACGGATAAGTTCTTCAGCATCATACTGTACATTCCCATGGATAAGTTCTTCAGCACCCATGAGTAACGCAATCTGGTCTAATACAGAAAGCCATAGAACTGAAGCAAGCATTACAATAGATGGTAAAAAAGCTTTCCTGCATAGATGAACCCATTAGCAGACACTGATGTAGTGCGTTGCATTCAACTGCTCGACTTCTTCAGGAAATCAAATATCCCTCCAGAAAAAATGCGCTCACCGGCCCTTGAGACAATCAATATCAACTATTCTAGAGATCAATGCCTCCAAGTCTTCACTGGTGGGTCATACATAGAAAACCAACCAAACGTTGGTGCAGATATCTACTCTGAACTCTTCTCATCCTAGGAAGCAGCGGGCCCCAATTTATTCGCTTTTGAAGGAGAAATAGAGGCCATTTAGATAGCACTATATCAATTATGTTGTTTTTAGATACGAAATTCACCAAATCGGTGATACTTTTGGACTCACAGACAGCAATAAACTCAATTGGAAGCAGGCAGCCACAGAAAAAACTGAGATAAACGAATTTAAAAAAACTCCATCAGCTGCTGGGAGAGAAAAAACAGTGGTCCTACAATGGATTCCTAGTCACTTTGACATTAAAGCCAATGAGCTTGCTGACAAACTTGCTAAGAAGGGGACAACATTTTTGCAATGCCTGAACCGGCCGATGTTTTTCCACTCAGTGAAGGCATTAATCAGAATAGAATTCAAGACTTTAAGGTGCAACGAAATTAAAGCTCGAACAAAGGAGAAACAGTGGACTGTGTCACTCTCCGATATAGCCGACTGGCCAAGAATCGAAGCCGTTGCTGTGTTAGACTACGTACCGGACATGATTGCTTGGCAAAACATCATCACATATTAAGAGTATGCACTCAACCCACATGCCCTATATTTACCCTAGCGGAGGAAATGGAAAAGACTCACCTGATTCGATGTCCAGGCCTAAAGACAAGGACGGAAATCCAGAGATACTGGGAAGCAAGAAGACAACTAATGAACTGCTATTAATTAACTGCCGCAAGAAGACAGCTAATGAATTGCTATTAATTAACTGCTACAAAGAAGACAACTAATGAACTGCTATTAATTAACTGCTATATATGTACCCCCCAACCGTGGGGGAAGACGAAGTCAAAGTTTTAGGGCTAACAATTAATAACATAAAGTCTGTCATTTGAAATAAATAAAAAGTATATATCTTTATTTTGGATAATTAAACTACGTGCGTGCGCCTGTCAGAAATGCGATTTAGAATCATCAAAATGTTTGTCATAAAGAACCCATGTAACTCGGAAGAGGTGTTTGTAATTAACTTAGGTAAATTAATAAAGAAAAGGAAGAAATATATTCATTTTTGCATAATGCGCTCTCAATCTATCGCCAACTGACTTATAAACCATTCGAGTCAACTTGCCATTTAGTTCCTTTTGTTTATATAAATTATTTCCATTGAAAAATATTTTTCCACTAAATGTAACTCTTCCATACATTTGGAAATAAAACTTAATTTTTATGTCGTCGGGTGTCTACGCTCCTTCTTCTTTTCAAAAACGTATCATTGATTAGAAAGTGAAAAAAACATCATAAACCTGCTTTTATGCGATTCTTTTATGTTATTCGTTTTAACAAATATCCATTGAAACTTATCTAACAAAAATGAAATTTGATCTTTCGATCATGGATATTTATATTGAAATTGTAATAACCAGTGTTGAAATATTACCTTTTATTCCCAATAGGTAACGATTATTCCAAAACAAAATGTAAGTTTGTTTAAGAGAAAAAAGAAAAAAAAGAGAATACATGTAACAGAGTAAACGAAACATAAAGTAGATGATTTAATGCTAAATAGTGGTATGTTCATAAACATAATAGTAGTTGACTAAATCAGGTTAAATATAAAGTTGCTAATGTTTACATTAAATGACCATGAATCAGGACTGGTTTGTTGTAATTACTTGGAAAACCCATAAGACGATTTCAAAAAAAAAATAAATTGAATGAAATTTGAGTTCAAGTGAATAAAAAATGAAAAAAATTGAAAACTTTGTCTTTTTATTTAAAGAAATTTATAACTTGCTTGCAAACGAATATCCGAGTGAGCAGCCTGTTTAGGAGAATAAGTAAAGTGATGAATAACAGTGTATTTTGAGTAAACAGAGTAACAATCAAATTTATTTACAAAAATGCTTTTTCAAATCCATTCAGATAATTTATTTTAACAAATAGGTCAGAGGTGTAAATGTGTAATAAATAGGGAAGATCATTTTATTAATTAAAGCACGAATAATTGATTTAAATGTTGTTTAGCTCAATCACCGCCAAAAAGAGAATGGTTGCAAAAGTTGCTTATTTCAATGTTAAATTTAGTCATCAAAATTTTCCAAACCTATGTCATGTCAACAAAAACGTTTGAAAGAAAATTTTAAAATTTCTACTTTCCGGTGTCATTTGTCGCCACTGGGTTGACGTACTCTGAAAAATGTCAAATTGTAATTTCTTTGCTAACATTTGATAGATTCTTCTTTTCTATCCCCCGCTTCAGTTAAAACTTAAGGAAAAATTTTTAATACCTGTTTCTCAATTCATAAAGCTTACTGTAGTTGGCTCAAATTTTGCTTTCTCTCTGAGTTAGCACTTAGACTCCCAAAGATATTCAAAATGTTTAAGAAATTCAAAGTAATTATTGCTCCGTCTCATGTCATTTATTTTAAATTCAAGAGGAATTGCACATGCTAAAGTATCCTTTTTAAATGAACCAAATGAGGCGATAATAGAATTTTATCAAGAGCACTGGTTTATGAAATATTTTATGACGGGACTCACTAAATTAATGCGTATACTATAACAATATGAAACATATTTTTAATTTGAGAGCCCAATAATTAGAAATTTCAGCATTATATGCAAAAGTACTTCACTATAAAAATTGAAACTTACTTTTACACTCGGCTATGTCAGGAGACTCTCCTTAAAGGGGACGCTATTTTTATGGTATGACAAATAAATCAGGCAATAGAATTGCATTCTAAACGTAAAATACCTTCCTTCTTCCAGTAGACAGAAATACCAACGCTCGACTTCTCCGTTCCAAAACGAAAATTACTTATTTCTTCCAGCCGACCCCTTTCGTACACGAGTGTGTAATCTAGTCGATCGTCAGCCACACTTTTATTTAGGTGCACTTTCCAATTAAATAACTGTAATTAAATTGATTGAATTGCTAAAACATTTATTTATAATTACTTACTGCAATACTTCTGCTCAAAGCCAGAATTAGCAATCATTCCAGTCCATTGGCATAAATTTTTCTTTCCCACGAACAAATAGCTCTTAAAGAAAAATTAAATAAGTACATCTTGCAATTAAATTGAAATAAATTAAATGCAGGC
>UZAE01000867.1:0-17368 GCA_900617975.1 Rodentolepis nana | reverse complement strand
AGGGCTAATGATAACTATCAAAACGCCTGCCATTTGATATAAATAAGTGGTTATTATAAAATATATAGAGAGAAATGAGAAAAGTACACAGTAATGGAATTTAATGCGAAAGAGCATGTAATTTCTGCTCTTTACACGAACATATCTTGTAGAAGACAAATTCCAATCTTTGTTCTTAACAATGTCCGGAAATGGTGCTTTTCCCTCGCAAGAAAAAAACGCAAATTCCATTTCTACTGGTGAGTTAATCTTAAAGCAAATTCTTGGACACTATTCAACCTGATTACAGACAACCACTTCAGTGATACATATTTTACGTCTCTCTGACATGTCTTCAGTTTGAAAGAAGAGAAAATGTCTTCTCACTATTTTAAACGTAAGGTATAATATAACTTTGACACAAAATATTTGCAATTGCATTTTTAAATTCCATTTAACTCAGCCACTACTTATTTATTGAGGAAGTTGGTTTTTATTAAAGGTTAACGAGAAGTTAAGTGATAAATGTGAAAATAGTGCACTACAATTAAATTGGTAACCACGTTTCATTTCTCCTTAACTCCAATAAATTAATATCCTCGTTGGTATTCTATCTTTAGCACAATAACACTTTCACCACTTAGCTCTTCTAAATTCCTATTATGGTATGCTAAATGTTCACTTCGCTGTTTTCGCTTTATTGTGCCCACCGCATAGATGAACAATAAGTTTTTATTAAGAATATCCTACCAGGAAACAGGTGAGTATACGTTTGCGTGTTTGCAAATGAACTCCTGCATAGAGGTTACACCAACATGTGAAAACATCGACTACCTGACATGACTGATGTCTACTTCTTACTGATCCAGGGATACTAGAGACTTGGCTTATTCCTTCTAATGTGGCACCGTTCTGCACATTATGGCATAGCAGGTTTTTCCACATACGCGCATACGCATATACCCCTGAGGTAGTTCTTTGCTAATAGAAATATAGCCTCGGCGAATGTGAGGTATCGAAGATTTATCCCGCCCAAAATATGGCGATAGCCTCTTAAATTTACTTACTTCCTAGCATTGCGCCATTCAGATAAAGCTAGTAAAAAATCAGTAAAGCAATATTGGCTTATTATAGCCTAATTGGGGTGTGCGATTGACTTACCTCCACGTGGTGCACCCTGGGCAACGTATACTCATACGGCAAATAAGTTTATTAATTGGCAGTTGACTTCTCACTTCAAACTACCATCACCCCACTGTATGCCATATTCGAATACTTCCGCAGTACTCACCTCACCATTTTTTCTACTCTTATGTCTGTCTCTTGCAACATTTTTGAAATACTCTTCTGTTCCCCCCCCCTCTCAACTTTTTTTCATTTTGATGTTCCACCCCTCTGTGAAGCCTGAAGTCAATTAAAGGGTTAATGATAACTATCAAATAATGTGGAAGATCAAACCAGAGTACTATCATAGCAGACTGATTTATCCTTTTTGGGTTATATTATTGAGTATATAATGACAAGAGATTTATCTTCACCGTGTAGTTGTTCGATTCTCTGTGAACTTCGATTTACAGGAACAATCAAAATGTTGGCCATACCACGAATTCCTACAGGCTTGAGAAGAAGAAAAAGTAGAAGAACGAGTGAGACAAAGGACAGGAACTTGCAAGATGTTGGGGGTAAAATTTGCTGAGTAGATGTATGGAAGAAACTGGAAGGTGTGATTCTGGCCAGGGTTGAAGTACGGTTTGGTTTGTTCTAGTAAAATTTTGGTTAAATGATCACGAAAGAAAGTTAAAGAAGGGAATATTTAACTGGTGGTCACTTCAGCCTTCTTATGGGCTTGATCAATCTGTCAATATGTCTGATGATAAGTTCTTGTTCATCCACAGTGGTTAGGATTATTTAAATGCGGTCTGATATCGATCTCCTACATCTCAAAAAACGAAAATTCTGGTGAATACATTTCAGTCACTTGTATAATTGCTAAGATGATGAGACATTGCTTATTAAAAAAAACGAATCACATATATAATTCACCTTAAATGAATTATATATATTGAAGAACAGGGAACATTTAAATTTCAACAAAGAGCAGCGATGTCAGAAGAATCTGAACGCTGAATTCTCCAAAATTGCTGAAATTGTTTTCCAAATATAAAAATCTGCCTACAATAACAGTTATTTATATCTGCGCTCCCACTTTGCGTAATCAATTATAATCCTCTCGGATTTCGTACCATTAATTCTCATTTAGACAATTCGCGAAAGCCCACAACGTTTGATTGTAATAAAATCTAAATGAATGCGTTCCCACAACTTTTCCTCTCCTACCGTTAATACTAAACTAGACTTGTGTCAGTCTGACTCGTGATCTCTCTCCCTCTCTGGGTATGGCGTAGTGGCTCTTCAGCAAATACACTATGCACAATCGATCGACCAATCGTTTCTCACTTTAACTGTCTTTGTTCATAAATTACCACCTTTATCTCGCTTCCTTCTCCTCTCCACCACCCCCCCCCCCCCCCCCACTCCATCTCCCATTCACCTAATACACATTCCCCATTGCCCAATAAACCCATGATTCCAATTGTTTCTTGGTCTTCTAATCCTGAAATTGCTTCTGTATCCCGTGAACTCAGAAAATTATTGGTCTCGGGTGGGGTTAACACGCTATAAAATCGGGATTAACATGATTTTGAAAAGCACTTTTCATTCATTTTTTCCACTTTTCATATTAATCGCTGTTCACGTAAGAAAGAATTTGGAACAATAGCATAGACATAACATTTTCTCTTTTGAAATATTGAAATCAATAAAACAAAAATTTCCTCATTCCCAGTTCTTTTCCCCGAAAAGCATTTAAATGGACCCAGTGTTTTAACTGGCTGAAGCAGAGGTGATGATCGCCAAGGTCAATCAAAGGAGACGACCCAGTTCAAAATGAACGCAGTTGTGGAGGAATCAGAACCATCAAAAACTGAGCGGGCAGAAGTTTAGCGACTGACAGTTATCGAATTCGCGATGTCAACTCCAATGCAACCTTGGTTCAACGTAAGACAGTTCAAGAGGAGATTTGATTTCGGAATTTCAATTCGATTGGATACCCACATCCACACTTGGATATACAAGACAATCAATGGAGAGGCTGTTGCAACAACGATTTTCAAACCAGGCGGCATATCATTTTCCACCCCTTCAAGTCCAAATAAGTAGTTCATTAATCATCGTCCAATTTGAAGATTTTCTCTTTCCGCCTTCTTTGAGTATCTGTAGCTTTAATAATACATCCAAATGCCACTGAATCTTGCCATAGATGCCCTGAGGAAATAGATCTGAATATAAAATTTCCATTTCAATCAATCAGTGCTTTACCTATTTTTTTCATGTTCTACTGCCTCAAAGACATTTCTCTCGTTGCAAAAACAATGAAGGTCTGCAAGAGTCTGAAAAGCGACCAAATAGCAATATGATTAAATCGAAGATCAATTTAACGGTAAAGTGCACATTCACGTCGATGGGATAGATAAGACACTTGACAACATTTCGAGACATAGACTTAAGTGGTCTGAATGGAGTTGAAAGTGAGTATCTGGTTTCTCCCTTTCCTTTCATGAGATCCTTCAGTCTAATGGGTAGGTACGCATTAAATAAAAAGAGCATTAATTAACAATTAAATAATACCGTGCTTTTTGTTTTCTGGGGAAGACCATATGTACTTGTTCTACTAACTGTCAGCAATAAATTAATTGGTCTTCCATAATTTTCAATATTTATTTTTTTATGGCAAATGGGTTAAAGCGCAGAAATTATACTTTCTACGCGGGTTGAAAATAACCCCATATTTTATTAACTATCTTTTGGAATTTGGCCTTAATCAACAGAAATTCGGGAGTGACGTCGAGGTGACGACACTTGGCATTTTTGAAATTTTATTTTTTTTTTCAATCCACTCCAACTCTCCCCTCCCCACTCCTCTCCTGTCTAATTAATTTTTTGTGTGTGCGAATAAACCGAAACGCGTTGTCCAATCTCAATCATGATTGACGTTCACTTACTTTGTGGTGATTGATTGATATAGTGTATAATTGAGGTTATGTCCTTATGTAGTAGACAAATCCAAGTATTTGAACGTTAACTAAAGCCTGTTTAAATTTCAAAATGAGGTGAGTTAAATGAGTCTGCCAACCTATTTCTGACCCCCATGAGGCCACTACCCGGATGAATATTGGTTTCGAAGGGGTGCTCAATAGACTTACCCCCACGTGGTGCACCCTGGGCAATGTATACTTATACGGCAAAAAAGTCTATCGATCGGCAGTTGACTTCTGACTTCAAATTTCTATGGCTCGACTATTTTTCAAATTCGACCCCTTCCACAGTACTCATCTTACTTTTTTATGCCTTTGTGTCTGTCTGTCTGTCTGTCTCTTTTACCTCTGTGAATCATTATTCTGTCTCCCATCTCGACTTTTTGTCACTTTGATGTCCCTTTTCCTCTTCATGAAGCCCCGAAGTCAGCTCCAGGGCTAATGATAACTATCAAAACGCCAGCCATTTGATATAAACAAATAGATAAACACATTGGTTTCGAAAACTCGACAGTGATTTGGTGGAGGGGTGGGGTGGTGAAAGCAGTTACCATTTCGGTTGTGATTTGATCTCCCTACGCCAACTATACATGAATTTAACTTGAACTTATTTGTAAAGCCCAATCTAGTTGACAAAGTGTCTGAGTTGACGAAATTATGCCCCTCACCCCCCCCCCCCCCCCCCCCCCCCCCCCACCTCCCCCCCACATCTTCTCCTAACTGCACTCCCATGGTACCTAGCGGTGAACAAATAAACCACCTTGACCTCCTTACACGAAAACACCTTTTATAAGGTCCGACATGCAAGGTTTAATATTCTGAATAATATAGAACCGTGGTTAAAATATTTTGCTCCAACCAACAATTCATATAAAAGCAATGAGGCAGAATTCATGGAACCTTTGCACTCAATGCTAGCGTAACGCATAGTTTACCAAAGTTCATTTCAATAAGGCATCCAAATCGATTCCTGGAAATACTGAGTCAAGAATTCCTTTAAAATTTTCATCAAGTTCTATTATATCCTGTGGCATTTCGACTTGCATTCTATTTAGAATTACGTAGAGACAGCACATGAAGGCTTGTGTGATGGTCGAAGCTTCTGGAAATCCTTCGTTAGTGTCCATTATCTTCTTGTCGCCGACAGATATTATCCAGCCCGGTTTTTCGTCGGGGTATTTGGGCTGCAATTAATCATCAGTAATGAAGCCATAAACTTACAGTCGGAAATATGACAATTTGACCTCCAGGGTCACGCAGTATCCTGAATGAGACGTAGTGTCTGGTGCAGTTCAGAGGTTCAATAATTTTCCCGCATTCCGACTTACTCACCCACTCAAATAAATCATCAATTTCTTTCAGAATTGTTATATTCGCCATTAACGGTAATTGATTAATGTTCTTATCTAAGCTAATCTTATTTAAATTCAGCGTTTAAGCAACTTTCACCTCGATACTGATCTCTTATTTTGAACCAATATCACTCTTCATAAACTTTCCAAAAACCGGATAACCACTCTTTCTGTTCTCAATTCATCAATGATGTAAAATTAATTAAGTAGCATTGGTATAAAGAATTATCGTGATCATGAAGAGCTTGTTGGAAGATGACGTCTTTCTCTTGGCACATATGGCTTGTTCACTTTTTTAATAAGGATTTGTTCACGTAAAAACAGCATCTACTTGGTTCAGATTGAATGGGAGAAAATTGAGGAGGAAAATTATTTTTCGCGCTTCAAGTGAGCATTTTATTGTTTCCTATAATAATAAGGGTGTGCAATAGACCCACCTTTACGTGGTGCACCCTGGGTAATGTGTACTCATACGGCAAAAAATGTCTATAAATCAGCAATTGACTTCTCACTTCAAATTACCATGACTCGAATGCATATCGCTTTCCACCACGTCCACAGTACTCATCTCACCTTACCTTTTCCTCTATCCGTTGGTCTGCCTCTTTTACAGTTGTGAATCACTCATCTGTTCCCCCCCCCCCCTCCACTCTCGATTCTTTTACTTTGTCTGTTCCTTCTCTAAAAGGACTTAAGATAACCGTCATAAAGCTTGCATTTGATATAAATAAATAAATAATACTAGCTTAAATAGAGATAACATCAAGAGGGAACGCTTGTTTAGAAGATATACAAAAATGCAGGTAAAGGTCATTGGACCCAGATAGGAGTAAATGATCCAAATATCTTTTAATATAAAGTTAATGTGTGTATGCTTTCAACCCGATGTAAGGTCAACACGATAAAAAGATACAGTCCACCCACTGTTACCCCCCCCCCCCCCCCCCCCACCTCCATCATACAAGTATTTTAAATATAAATTCTTTCAAAAACAGACGAATTCCTTATCTTAAGCCTTAAATTAAATTAGGCGGCTGAGAAAATTTGTAAAAGGAAGCACATCACCACAAGGGATCCAGAGTCGGTAAGGGTAAGCTGCTTCCTTGACAATATACATTTGAAGTGTCTTCATTTTGGTAAATAATCGTTTTAACATTTAAAGTGGTTATCAAATTAGCAATGGTTCCTTTTACACTAATTTTGTTTTATTTCTTCTTTCCCCAAGTAAGTTTATTCATAATGTTTTGCTTTTGAATAATTAAAAATATCCAACTTTACTAACCATCTTTTGACTTCTGATTTGGTGGCCAACAAAAATAGAGGTATGTGTAAGTGGAAGAAAAATGTATCGAATAAAGACTAAACAATATTGTTAGTGATAGCGAACAAGAGGCCGATGCACTTGGGTGAAAATAAACATATGAAAACAATTTTATTAGAGGTTATTTCACACTCCATCTTTTGCGTGAAAAGAGGCATGAAATGAATTCATTAACCTCCAGAAAAACTTGACCCCGTGAAGAAACTAAGTCCACTTTTAATGTTAGGTGTTTTCAGTACTTTAAAAGCTTTTAAGGTCGCGCGTTAATTGGCCAACCAATCCGGAAATTCTATAACTCTCATTGGTCTGGTGTTTGCCAATAAGAGAAGCGTGTCTTAGCATGGGAATCATGCCTTCAAGCATTCCCCATTCAGACAGTCATGTCTATGAGTGAAATCAGCTTTGCCATTTTAATAGCATGCCTTGGAATTGCTACAAATGGTGGAATACTCATCTTCTCCAGAATGCTCGGTGCAATGCCTAAACGAAAGAAATATTCATTTGGGGGTTACAGCACAGATGAAACTTATACAGATCACAGAACTCAAAGGAAGGAGTCTATTGATTCGGCAGCTCCGAGACGAGTTTCTGAACCCTCTTCGAGATGTTTGAGTTCCAAGAAATCGGCGTTGCTCTCGCCTAATCCTGACGTGTCTCTCCCTCGGTTATCCTCACTCCTTTCAATTAATCGGTTGGAACAGGATCCGTATCCCAGCCAACGCTGCTCTAAACCGAATGGAAAAACTGCATGGCGTTCACAGAGTCGTCGGCATAAAGTGTACCTCCAGGGTCTTTTAATTCTAGCCTCTTCGAATCTTATCACCGCATTTACGCTTTTGAGTTCCGCTCTCTATTCTATCTACGGAAAAGAAGCCAATATTGCAAGTGTTGTGACCAGTTCTATTCTTGTGGATACTTTCCAAGCTGTCGAAGTCGGAGCAATTTTGTGGATTGCTGTTAATAGAGCCTACGCTATACATAGCACCTCTCGACATAGCAGTCGTAAAACGACCGCGAATGAAAATGGTCGACCGTTTGCTCATTCTTTTAATATCACCAATGAGAATCACCTGTCTTCGTGTCTAGGATGTTGCTGCTGTTTCTGCTACTGCAGCAGAAGAAATCAAAATGTGGTCACAAGTGTTGATCTTGAAGTTGCAACCAGGAGCATTATTCAATCACCTTTAAAGTGTTTGGTTGTTATGCGTTTTCAGAAAATTTCTCGTCTCTGTCTCTGCTCTCTCCCTCTTATTGTTCTTTTGCTTGCTTTTTGTGGAAGTATCTGGCCGTGGTTGCATCGTAAAGGCGAAATAGATCCAAATTTGGATCTGGAGCTCTACTACTACACCCTATCGACCAGCATTGGAGTATTCGCAGGGCTTTTCGTTATGCCTACTTCCTTCTTACTCTCAACTAACTGTTTAATTTACAGGAAAGTAAGTACTGCATTGAATTGAATATTACACGCTAACTATATACTTCATTAGCCAATTATTAATGCATGACCTTGGGCATTAGCTAGCCCTAAAAAGTATTTGAGAGGATTATCGGCTTAACCCACTAAACTAGCTCTTCAACTTTGGTTGAAAATGTTAATACATTTTAATGCATCTTTAAGCTTTACAGTCTGATCTATGTATTCAACTTATACCGTCGAAGATGTGAGGTCTACATGACACTTTCACGATGAAGGAGGAGGACGTTTCTTTTGATCTGAAAGAAAAAATAGAACTTACAAATATATTTATATATTTATTTTTAAATTATATGCCATATTTTTTCGTTGCATATCAAACTCGGCCTTAAATGAGGGATGATATTTTAATCATATTTTAACGATCGATTTTTTTTGTTTTAAGCTAAGGAAGCTAATGATATTTGTTTAAACTTAAAATATGTTGTATGTAAATGGGAAGATTGCCGTGAATACTTGCACCTAAATCCAATAAAAGATAAAGCTCCGACCGAAATCAAACCGTACGATCCAATTTGTTTTGAAACTATTACTTAGTTAGGAGAGTAGCATTGTAGATCTAACATGCTGTGAGAAATTCGCTTTCTTATGTTACACTTATTGATCACATTTACTTAGTGCTATTGTCCAACCACAATGTTGGATTTCACTATAGTAAGGACTTCTAAAACAAAAACAAATGCGAAAGTGATCTGTTAGTTTTATGATTTATCCATAATTTAATGAGTTTGTTTGCTGATTTATTTTCTTTTCAATGAAGATTCGGACTCTGCTGAGTGGTTAGGTATTAATTTAGAAGTTACTACGCCTGGGTGGTAGGCATAAATCACAATAACCCCAAATCCAGGAGGAAGCTTTACGAAGACCTGGAGTGTTCATCTTTGATAGCAAACTTGACCTACTCTATAATATTTGCCAAATATTTTTTAAAAAATTTCTAAATCAGTCATGTTGAGTGGTATGTTTAGAAAAAAAAACATTTCAAAATAAATGAGAGCAGAAAAGAACCAACATGTGAAGTGCTAATAAAATTGTTATTCCTACTACAATCAATAAAGCAATAATAAATGTCAAATTTATAAAAGTAAAAATCTTTATTTTAATCTCGAGGAGTGATTGAAATCGATAAACAGTAATTCCAAGGCTTGATCAATTAAAGGGATCCAATCGATGCTGAGAGTGCGGACCTTTTGCGTCATTTAAATTTTGGTCATTAATTTTTTCCTCCATTCACCTGAATGAAATGCTCGTGTTTCGAAGTTGACCTGTCAAAAGGTTGTGATTTCAAATGCTTACTGACCCACAGACTTCTAAACCTGTCGATTTATCCTCCCACCTCAATTCGTTTCCGCTTCTCACTTTTAGTGGTGGAAGAAGTGAGACTAGCAGAGGTATTGAAGCACTTTCTTTAGATGTGATCGTTCCCTTATTCCTTTCAAGGAATATTTTATTCGACTTCTTTGGGTACGATTTTTTGTACGAAATATTTCGTATGACAAATCAGAAATAATGAAATAGCGAACGCTTTTAACCTTTTCCCCTCCATTTGACATATTTGGACCCTCGCCCTGTCGAATTCTCAGGGCGAAGGGTTGTCAATAAAAGGAATTGAAAGAATAAAATAAGAATGTGTGCTGATGGGCGATTGGAGGAATGTCATAGAACTTCTCCTTGCATCCTCCCTTTCTCCCTCTATCTCTCTCTCTCGCTCTTAAGCGAATCAGAGCCTTTTTACAAAAGCAACAAATGAAGTTAGGAAGGTAATCGGTTGCAGCTTTAAATTTCTGCTAATTCCTTGCAATAGAAGAAAAGGCTAAAATTTTCCAACTACCCGTATTCCCAACTTCTTCAACCCTACATTCTACTTATTTTGCAATAATTTTGTGCGTTCGAACTCGCGCTCTCTCTCCCTCACCCTCCAAGAAATTTGTTGAAAGGGAAAGTGAACCATAACAACAACCTGTTCAATATATATTTCCGTCTCTCCTTTCCATCCTCACCCCCCAAAATAGAACGGTAATTAAAATTTTCTAAGGTTACGGGTCCAGCCAGCCAGCCAGCGAGAGTCAGTATAGGCCTCTAAAACTATCTGACCATGCAGGTAGGAAAATTTCCTGTTTTCGTCTGCTCCACGCGCTCTTCCAAGTACTTTTATGTCATATTCCACTCACACAAAACAATATGCCAAACTTAAGATTGCTCCATGAAATTTCGCTTACATATCCAAGGATGCCAATATGATGATGGTACGCATACGGCAACTCAACTTGTCGGGGCATAACGTTTTGCAGAGTGGCAAGTGACCAATGAAGTGGACTTTGCAACTAAATACGCAAACCTAATTTAAAAGCATAATTTACTGCTTTCTTGCTCATTCCTGGCAAAGAGAATTATGAGTTATTAGAGCTTAGGGAATTGCTCCCTCCAACTGACCATATTTACCTTGTACTATTGATCGGATAAAAAAACAACCCACTAAAGGCTTGACCTCGTAAATTTATGCCTGCTCAACCGCTTGAAGAATGAAAACGAATTTTCGCAATTGACAAATCATGTAATCTGAGGTTAGGAACATGAGCTATCTATTGCGTAAAAATAGTGTAGATTCGTTTAAAACTGAAATAATGACTCATACCTTTCAAGACAGTTGAAGCACCCTGGTAAGTAGACTGGTGGTTAATGCGGGCTAAGTTTGAACGCTATAGCAAAATGTGCTTATTTGCCAACTATACTAGTTTTGATGCAAAAAAACATGTTTTAATTTATGATTTATGAATTATCTTTCACTTGAATTTTCCCTATTCTAGGTTGCTAAGAGACATAAGCGCTTTCTACTTCGTCAAACAAGTAACTCAAGTAAAATCACTTTCCTCATCGACGAAGAAACAGCATCGAGTCCTTCTTTTAACAAAACAGAGTTCTCAAGACCTCGTTTTCAAACACAATCAAGTATTCCTACTTTCACTATTACAGGAAGCAGTGATCAAAATCTGAATCGTCCATTGGATGAACGAAACACGCAACTGTGGGATGTTCCTGAAACTTCTAATGAATACCTACCGGTACCAAATGAAAGCAGTGCCACGCCTCCAGTGGATTATTTGTCTTTTCTCTCAGTGAAATCAGTTGGTGAAACACTCACTCGTACTGCATCATCTATCGACTGTTCTACAAATACTGCTTGCGGTCTCGACAATCCAAAGCGCAAATTGACTTGCCCCGACCTCGGTGCCAATGAAAGACGAAGAAAGAGCATGTCAGAGCTTTATCAACCCGTCATCTTAATGACTCAACAACCTCGCAATGATTACGTTCACGATTCCGTCTTTATGAGACAGTTGCAACGTCAGCACAAGAGAACCGTTGTCGTGCTTGCAAGCATTCTGATAGTCTTCGTGGTATGTCACGGGCCAAGAGCAATTTGTCTCTGTGCAAGATGGTTGCATTCGGATTTTGGTTATCACCTCCTGCCTGTGGTGACTCTCTGGTCACGGGTGTGCATCTTCATTGATCCTGTTCTCTATGGTTTCTGGGGAAATCGTGCCTATAGGCGGTGTCTTCGAAATCTTTCCTCTCATTTCATCCCGGTATGTGGTGAACGTGGCCTTAAAAATCAAATTTGAAAGGACTTCCACGGTGTATACGCAAGCACACAAAACCCCAAAAAACTTCCATCTATTTTGTATGACAATGTATATTCTTTTGTTTATATGCAATAGGTACCAATTTCCCTTCCTTTTACTTCTCTCCAAGTTTTTTGTTTAATTTATTAACAATGGTGGAAGGGCATTTAAAAATTGGGTTAGAGGAACAGGCGCACACCTTCAAAAATTCAGATAAATGCAAACTGGAGAATAACAAAATTTACTTCAAATGGCACTAGTGAGTAGTAATCTTGGGATGGAAAGATTGGTTGGGAAAAATTAATTCAAGAGCTTTAATTTGATTTGTCCTAGCAATTGGGACATGCTTATTGAAAGTCTACGGATAAATTGTGTCCTTAATTGGGGGGGGGGTTTATACTATTATCGTTGACTCAAGTTATTTATAGACTGGATACAGTGTTCCTATTCTTCCCTGTTGGTTATTCTTAAAGAAGATGGAATCTAGTTAATAGATAAAATTCTGCGTTAATAAGAGTTCTATCTCACCTAAATTTATTTATTTATATCAAATGGCAGGCGTCTTGATGGTTATCATTAGCCCTTTAGTTGACTTCAGGCTTCACAGAGGGGAAGGAACATCAAATTGAAAAAAATCGAGAGGGGGAACAGAAGAGTGTTTCATAGATATAAGAGACAAACACAAAGGTAGAAAAAAGGTGATGTGAGTACTGTGAAAATAGTCAAATATGGCATAGAGTGAGGTCATGGTAGTTTGAAGTGAGAAGTCAACTGCCGGTTAATAGACTTTTTGCCGTATGAGTATACGTTGCCTAGGGTGCACCACGTGGAGGTAAGTCTATCGCACACCCCTTAAGAAAATATTCAAATTTGAAGGTGTTGTTTTAATTCCTTTAGTGTAGGGATTATCATTTAGACTTTCTCAAGTATTTGCGTTAAAGGCCATAGGAAGAAACGATCAAAGAATAAGAATATTTAGTTAAGTAGCTTCAAGTCAAGCGAAAAATTATTTTCTGTTTAAAAAAAAATATAGGATTTCACCCCCTTAAAAATCACATTCAAAAAGGGGGCATTTTGTGCATATAAATCGAACAAATTTAATTCATGAATTGAAAAGCTTAAAAATCCAAGTGGTTGGGTGGAAGGTCACCCGAAGGTTTCGAACCTGAGTCCTCGTGGACCTTTAGAATTTACCCTACTTTTATCCCCATTATGATATGGGGTATCTAAAAAAATGAGTTCTTTGTTTAAAGTCATACATTCTAAAGACACACACGGTTAATATAATGTTTTATTCGTATTCCGGTAAATGCCCGACGAACTGTGTCAATTCATCATGTCAGGTAAATTCGAAATAATGCCAGCTTAATACTGCGGAAAGATTATTTGAAACTTTAATCTGAAAGAAAATTGTTCAATTTTGCAAATCGGTTTAGTGGTTGGTGATGTGGCAAGGTGAAAATATCAGTTAATAGGACCTTAGTTGTGTCCTATCGATTATTGGTTTTTTTTGTGAGAAGTGGACACCCACTTGACATGAGTTCTTATTGGTTGGAGAATTTAATGCGAAAATTTGTACAAATCTAAAAAGTTGGTTTGCAAGATTCGCGCCAACTTTCTTCATATGTATGTGTTTGGAAATGAGAGTCATTTAGTGATGCATTTTGAAGTCCTATCTTCTCTTTGAAATTCACGTTTTAGGAACGAGTTGCACGGGAGTATCTCAGCCTCTCATTCGAGAAGGTTCCAAACTTTTGCAATGAATGGTTGAGATTCGTGTTTCACATTGTAGTGGCCTTTCTTTACTATCCGCAGGTTGGAAAATGATTTATAATTAAGATGTATTAATTTATTTGTGAAATTTCTTAATGCTGGCTGCTCGTTCCACTAAGAACGAACTGATTTTGAACTTTTAAAGGTGCCTGATTTATTTGACGTCTAAATTTAGAATATTCTGGAAAGTGGGAAACCATTACCATACCGATTTTAGCCCACACGATTCAATGCTGATTAAGTGGATTAGTAAATAAGAATGCTAAGAAAGTGTAAATAATCGCATTAATGAGTCTGACAAGGTCATGGAAAAAAAATAATATTAATTGTATATACTCCTGATGTGAATGCAGTCAGGTTAATAGTGATTTCGTTTATTTTCTTTGATGGAAATAAGATGCTTTTTGATTTTCGAATAGTAATTTGTGGCCTTTACATTTTAATTACATATTACTTTTCCGTCAGATAGAGTTCAAGAGGGAAGCTAAAAAATGTACGCAGATGCGAATCCACCAGGAACCTACTATGAGGGATATGAAGATCCAGGAGACGGTTACGTTGACGAGGATGATGAGGGAGAAATTCCGATTGCCGAACGCGAATTAGCCGAAGATGCTGAATGGAAGCTAATTCAGAAGAACACCTTTACTCGTTGGGCCAACGAGCACTTGAAGAACAAGAGCAGTTCTGTGGACGACATTCAGTACGATTTTGCCGATGGTTTGCGGCTCATCGATCTGATAGAATCCCTTTCGGGTCAGACGTTTCGTCATGTCAATCGAAAACCGAGTTTTCGAACTCAGAAACTGGAAAATGTCACCATGGTTCTGAGATTTTTGGAAGAGAATGAGGGATTGCGATTGGTTAATATCGGTGAGTGATGCCTACAGTTTTCATATCTCTTTGCCTGTAGATAGTACAGATATCGTTGACTGCCGATTGAAACTCATCCTGGGTTTGATCTGGACCTTGATCCTTCATTATTCGATCACCCTTCCACTCTGGGAAGGCGAAGATTACAATCAAGTCCGTTGACATACTTGAAAAGCCTTTCCTTCCATCATTTTCTAAACTAATTTCGTATTTTGAACGCAGGGAAGTTCCGGACCTACGCCAAAGCAGCGTCTCCTGTCATGGTTGAATTCAAAATTAAATGAACGACCTGTCAAGAACTTCACAACTGACTGGAACGATGGTACAGCAATTGGTGCTCTTGTGGATGCTTGTGCTCCTGGCCTGTGCCCTGATTGGAGAGACTGGGAGCCTAAACAAAAGTTGAGAAATGCAACTGAAGCCATGAATGCGGCAGAACAGTGGCTGGATGTTCCACAGCTCATTAGACCCGAAGAAATGATAAATCCACGCGTGGATGAGAAAGCTATGATGACATATTTGAGTCAGTTCCCAAGCGCGAAACTCAAAGATGGAGCACCACTGAGACCAAGAGCCAATCCCGCTAGCGTCAGAGCCTATGGACCCGGTCAGTGACCTTGAAACCGATTTTTCATTCAAACAAAATATCAACAGCATTTTTTTCCGACCTAGTTAAGCAATTTTACAATGCCGGAAGGAGTATAATGTGTATTTTTGAACAGACTAAATTATCCAATAGGATTAAATTATCAAATGCAAATATTAAGCATGAAAGGCATTCCCGCATTTATATGGTTCGAAGAAAAGGATTGACACACATCATATTGTCAGCATATTCGCTATTTAAAGATTAAATTTATTAATTTTTCAATTGTGACTTATGCCAAGTAACAGGTTAATCGCCCAAAATTTTGATATTTTTTACAATTCTTCTGATATCAGACAAATGCCAACTGGTTTGTGGCCAGTAGGATCTTTATGACGCAGAAAAATTCAAACATTCGTCCAGTGAGGTACAACATCTTCCATCCTGGTTGATAAAGAAATCAGTGGTTTTTTGGGGCAAAATATCTCCATTTTATGATTCATTACCGATTTCTAAAGAAAATTTATGGAGAAATTTATAGAAGCACCACCAAAGTCTTACCTTTAACACGAGCCTTCAATTTATTATTATTAAACGGAATAACTTTCCGCAAAAGTGAAAGAAAAGAAGAAGAAGAAGAGGAAGAAGAGTTGGAGGGGTGTTTTGGTTCAGATTTCAGCCAGACTTGAGCACCAGAATCTGCCAATTGTTCAAACGCACTGTGCACCGGAAACGCGCGTACGTTCCCTACCTCGGTCACACCCAACGCTCTCTTTCTCTCCCTCCCCCACTCTCTCTCGGGATCCAATCACAATCTCCCTAGAAGAAGCCAGCCTTCTCTTAGCTCACTGCTACAGCATTAATTTCCTAAGCCTTCTTTTGGATGGAATTTGGTTTCCAGTACCTGATCGAAGTTAGAGTTGACCACGCTGTATTGGACGAAGCTGCTAAACTATTCAGTCAACAGCGCCGGTCAAGGAAGGCGGATTCCGAGAAGAAGAAGAATATTAGATTCCGCGGCTTAGCCGTTTGTGCTTGTTTCTCCAGACAGCGCTTCGCTTGTCTGCTCTTCCTTCTCGGTCCCAGATCTCCCGCGCCAAGAACACAATTCAAAGCATTCGCTGAAAACGACACGGATATTGATTGGCAGTTGCCAGAAAATCACCTTAAGGAGAATAGTAAAACAATCCTTGTTTTAAACATTTTATTACTACCCTTTTCAGGTCTTGAGCCGCGTGGAAACAAGGTCGGAATGCCCGCTCGATTCACCATCGATGCTTCTTCAGCTGGAAAGGGGTCAGTTGAAGTCATTGTCCTGAATCCTAAAGGTCAACGCGAACCTTGCGACATCGTTCCGAACACCGATCGACCTAACACCTACTCTTGTGCCTATGTCCCTACTCAAGCCGGGGAGTATCGCGTCATCATTAAGTTTGCTACCAAGGAAATCATGAACTCACCCTTCAAGGTTATGGTTGAGGGAGCTGCAGATCCCAGCAAGGCGACTGCCTCCGGTCCGGGTATTGAACCTCAAGGCAATCAAGTCGGCCGTCGAACCTTCTTCAATATCTTTACAACTGGTAGGACTTCACAATTGGCAAAAAAGTATTTGTTATGCCACATTAGTACACTTTTCATAAAATTTGAAAAATTTTAGTTGAAGTAAATAATGAGGGTAAGCATTCCGTTGTAGAGTGCACACAAAATCACAAATGACAGCACTTTATATTCACGTTATTGTAAATTAAATTATGAAAAAATGTTTTTTAATATCATTAGGGGCCGGAGAGGGGGTTGCAGATTGTGTGATCCTTGATCCACAAGGACGTCAAGACGTGATCAAACCAAATATCACCCGTCAAAGTGAAGACAACTACCTCGTTGAGTATACACCAAAAATGGAAGGTCTGCATTCAGTCAACGTCTTCTTTGCTGGTCAACAAATTCCGAATTCTCCATTTGGCGTTATGGTTGGACCGCGTAAGTATAAGACAAGATCAATTTTGGACCGATCTCTTATTCCATTTCATGATTCTTACGCATTCACTTTATCGATTTAATGGTGCAGGTGTTCAGGGTGAGTGCTTTGACCGGAAATCTAGCTATTTCGTTCCAATCTCTTAGCATGTTAATGTGCTTTTTCTTCTTCTTCTTCGTCATCTTTCGAATGAGTTATCTCAGTTTTGGTGTATTCATTACATTTACAGAAGCTGCCACAAGGAAACCCTCTTTACCGCAGACAGCATCCATGCAAGGTTCGCTTTCTTAGCTCAAATGTTCTCTTGTTTTGTCC
>UZAE01000866.1:0-17371 GCA_900617975.1 Rodentolepis nana | reverse complement strand
GAAATAAATTGTTTGTTTTTTGTTTCAAATGGCAGGCGTTTCGATGGTTTTCATTGGCCCTTTAGCTGACTTCGGGCTTCACAGAGAGGGGGAAGGAACATCAAAGTGACAAAAAGTCGAGAGGGGAGACAGAATAATGACTCACAGATGCAATAGAGACAGAGAAACAGACAAAAAGGCAGGGAAAAGGTAAGATGAGCACTGTAGAAGTGGTCGAATATAATATACAGTGGGGTCATGGTAGTTTGAAGTCAGAAGTCAACTGCCGAATAATAGACTTTTATGCCGTATGAGTATACGTTGCCTAGGGTGCACCACGTGGAGGTAAGTCTATCGCACACCCCTTGATATAAATACAAATTTCTTTTAACTTAGGCACCAAAATAACACCTGTGCATCCAAAAAAACTCGAGTCGTGTTTAAAGTGATTATATTTTTTAAAAGTTGAATTTTATATTTGAATTACCAGGTAAGAAAAAACACTGCTACCGCATTGCTTAATAAATGAAATTTGTCATAATTTGACGTATTTGATTGTTTTAAATATGGAATGGATTTCCTCTGTAAAAATGTTCTCATATTAATGCAAATATGATTTCTACGTGGTACAATGTTCTAGACTAAGATAATTGCATATTTTTCAAAGATAATTGCAATCGTTTGCATGTAAATGCCTTCGAAGAAGTGTCTCCCTTTTAGCAATAAGGTTTAAAAAGTACTTTTATTTGTGTTAATATGATCTTTCGAGCCTACTAAACTTCATCAGGAAAAATTGAAAGGGATCAATCACCATGATTTAAGAAATTACCCCCTTTTCAAGGATTCTTATGATAACCTGGAAATCGTGCGACAATAGAGATGCGATTGTGAGGAAAATTTTCTTTTTTTACATACTAATATCGATTTTTCGGGTTGGAGTGAGCGATAGACTTAACTCTACGTGGAGCAATCTAGACAACGTATACTCATACGGCAAAAAAATCAATAAACCGACAGTTGACTTGTAACTTCAAACTGCCATGACCCGACTGTATGTCACATTCGATAAATCAGCAATCCTCACCCTACCTTTTTCTGTACTCCTGTGCTTGTTCCCCTTGTACACGTGAATCTCTCCTCTGTTCCCCTCTCGTTTATTGTGACTTTGATGTTCCTTCTCTCTGTGGAGCCCAAAATCAACTAAAGGGCTATTAATGACTATCATTAACCCTGCCAATTGATTCAAACGTCGATTTTTAAGGGAAACTCTTGTTGACCGTTTACATCTTTACCGGGTGGTATATTAATGGAAACAGTCATATTAGTTCCATTAGAGAGAGAAGGTGGATAGATAAGCAAATGCCGAGTACACCATGGAAAATATGCCCTGTCTAAAGACTACAGTTATATAATTAATCTTTTCTGAGTTTACAATCGTCTTTTCTATTGTGGAGCACACAATGCCGTCACCTCTGAACAATGGAATCTAATGCGCACCCAGACATGCTCGAAGGTGCGCGTTGATACTTCGCGTAGGAAGTAAGTGCAGTCGTGAGCGCGGAGAGCACTCAGCCAACTCCCAATCAGTAGTCCTTGATTGGTCTAGCAAAACCCTCCATTGCAATGTAATGACTAAGCTCCATATCTGTAACAAATCCCACATAAACGTATTCACGTCGTATGCCCTTTTCCCCTATAGCTTTGCGGTAGTTTAGGTAAGCATGGAAGCCTTTAAGAATTAGGCGATCCTGTCATAGAAATTACTCGGCATAAGGCAAGGCCTATCAGTGGGACAATTCGCTACGCTACTCAATGCTAACAGGGCGTTTAACAAAAAGACCGATAAAAGGTTAGTATTACCTAGAAAATGCATGTTTTCTTTAGATACTGCAAGCACGCATAGAAGCAAGGTATAAAAAGATGTATTTTGAGGAGCAATAAAATGTGCTCACACAAATTTATTTACAGCATGCAATCCAAAATCTATTCATTTCTGGTAACCAGTATTTCTGAAAGGTGCATTTATATTCGTTGACCATGAAAACTCCTGCCTCGAAGCCTGCTCGAGTCATTGGAATATCTAATTTCTGGGCTCTCTTGGGGTTCATGAATATGAAGTAAACATCTCGATTTTTATCATAGCGTAGTTTGTCGTAAACACACAATTTGTGAACAAATTTGTCGCTCTTAATCATTGTAATAAAGAGGCAGATAAGAATTAAACATTTTCTATCCACTAAGCGCATGCTCAACTGATTTATATGCATTTGTAAAGTTATTGATTTTGCTAATTGCATTTTGAAGTATTATTATTGAATTGTTAAAGTTTTATTTCTGTTTATTCAAATTCAAGAAATGATGTATTTTCTAGAATTGCAGGTTGAAATATTTATTCTTTAAACTACATTCTCTATATCAATTTTATTTTCCAGCAGTTTTCCATAAGTTCTTGCCTTCGAATTAAACAGAATTTGTGGTCAAGTGGCTATGTATTTGCATACCTATTTGAAAATACTAAAGAAGATAAGAAATAAATACTTTCAGGTGTTTTAAATTCAAATTAAATGGTCAAATACAAGCATATAGGTTATAAAACATGACAATTCTATCGCTTTCTTGAAGTGATGTTGCAGTACAATAAAAAATTATTCAATGCTAGCCCTCATACACTGAATTTGATCCCGCATATTAAATGTTAAATTCAGTGGTCACTGGGGCGTTTGGTGCTGTGGTGTACACGATTGAACAAGGCAATTTAATGCGCACTCGAACATTCATGCTGTACGACCATGGCCCTGATAGCACTAGGTAGCAAATGGGGCCAATCCATGCTCCATAATCAATACAGTTCTACCATATCCAAATAGGATTTAGCCCTGTCTAGTGCCAATGAGCTTATTTTGAAAGAGGATCATGCTGTCCTGCAGGGCCTCAAGGCGTTAATGATTCACTTCTGTGACATCACCCACGTAACCCAACACACCCACACATACACACACACACACACACATGCACACACACAGCCCAATATGTGCTAATCCCGGGAGCCATCCTAAACTGGGAGATCTTGTACTAAACATTTATTTATTTATATCAAATGGCAGGCGTTTCTTATGTATTTGATGTATTTATATCAAATGGCAGGCGTTTAATTGTGGGGAGATATATTTATATCAAATGGCAGGCATTTTGATTTCTAAGAGTATTTATTTATATCAAATGGCAGGCGTTTTGTTAGTTATCATTAGCCCTTTAGTTGACTTCAGGCTTCACAGAGGGAAGGTTCATCAAAGTGAAACAAGTCGAGAGGGAGGGGGAACAGGGGAGTGATTCACAGATCTTAAAGAGACGGAAGGGTACTTCCCAGATGTAAAAGAGACAAACACAAAGGTAGGAAAAAGGTGAGGTAAGTACTGTAGAAGTAGTCGAATTTGACATATAGTGAGGTCGTGGTAGTTTGAAGTGAGAAGTCAACTGCCGGTTAATAGATTTTTTTGCCGTATGAGTATACGTTGCCCAGGGAGCACCACGTGGAGGTAAGTCTATCACACGCCCCGTATTAAACATTAATGAGCATAAGTAAAATCTCATAACCCTAGCAAACCACTACAACACCACCGCACACCTTATTAATAACAGTACCATTTGTATATTTCTATAGGTCAACTTATTTGCTTATTCGCATTTTATTTATCTTTAAGCAATTTTTTAGTTATTTCGACTATTTTGTGGCCTTTGAAAGCTGAATATTCAGATAGAAAAGTATGTATTCAAAAGTTTACTACAAAAATAAACTCGAATTGCATGAATCCTACTTAGGGGTGACACTTTTCTCTGGCTATTGTAATTTCAATCGCGATTATTTAATCGGCAAGACTAGGCTAGTACATTCCTGATATTTTCGCCGTTAGAATACGGCGACCTGATAACTTCCACTGAATCAGTAAATATCAGCATCAATCCATCCTCACATATACTTCTCCTATTTAACGCTCTTTCGATATCTTCCGGTCACATTGGACCAATGCACCCTGATGAAATGACCTTGCATGACCCAATTACCCCATTTGCGTTTACTTAGGTGGCCAGGGCTACCAACGATTTAGCAGATGTTAAGCCCACCAACTGATACTTAAAATGATTACATTTATGAGCAGATTTTTTTTGCAATTCGACGATATATGCTGGAGAAAAACACTATGGCTAATGTAACCTTATTACTATGAAATAGCAAAATCACAGGTGACATTTCTATTCATTATATATATATATATATTCTTTTGGGGCCCAAGATTTCTTCTGTACTCAAGTAACTCTGAACCAGACATTAGGACAATGAAAATCAATACAAACCTTCGATCTTTTCAACCACATACTTTGATTACTAAGTTTTAGTTGAAAAAAATTAGGTATCCCCAAATATCCTCAAAAAGACAGGTTTAACGAATACGGTATCATTGACTGCAATTTGGGCTTTGAAGAAGCCTTTGTTTCAAGGCCGTATTTCTTCGCTAACTCCTCTTCACCTCTGAGTAATAATTGAGTCATTCCTCACCAATATATTAATAAATGTTTTAGCATGGAGGTGTGAGATAGATTTACCTCCCCGTGGTGCATCCTGGGCAACGTATACTCATACGGCAAAAAGTCCATAAATCAGCAGTTGACTTCTAACTTCAAACTACCTTGACCTCACTGTATGTCGTATTCTACCACTCACAGTACTCACCTCACCTTTTCTCCGCCTTTGTGTCTGTGTCCTTGATATCTGAGAATCACTTGTCCGTTCCCCTCTCTACTTTTTGTGACTTTGTCTGTTCATCCCCTCTGTGGAGCTCGAAGTCAACTAAAGGGGTATTGATAACTATCATAAAGCCTGCCATTTGATAGAAATAAATAAATTTTTAGCATTGATTGACTTGTTAATTTTAATGGAAAAATTGGCAATTCACTTTCACACTGCCGAAAAAGTGGAATCAGAGCATTCAACTAAATTCTGAAAGAAGAGCAATGCACACGAAGCCATGAGACTGACGATTGAGTTCAAAAGAAGACAATGACATTCACGTTTACTTGAACTTCCTACCCTAAGAATCTCTACTACTTAAAAGAAAGAAATGATTCCAATTCAGTATAAAATCTCAATTTTTAAAGTGCAAATGTCTCAAATTTGAAGCCCTGTCCAGCTGAGTTGATAAATCAAAGACTCAAAGTAGGGCCTATAAGATAGAAGCTAAAATCAGTATGGAGTGGATGCATAGAAGTTAGGCAACTATACATGTGCTCATTAAACCGCCTTAAGTATGGGATCGATATGATCGCAGGTCTCACCCACAATTATATATTCATTATTCAAACCAGTGGCGAGGTAGTTTGTAGCGGATTGCTACGCTAGTAAAGCCTGACTGACTCAGAAATCTCTGTGGCAAATTCTCCAACATCTAGCTAGACTCCCAGAACCAGCTAAGCTATAGCCCAGATATGAAAGGAAACAGACGTGTAGCACGGAGCACGTTTATTCAGTACGAGTGTTACGGATAAAGTGTACACGCAGGAAGCTTAATCATGATCAGGATGGGGGATCAGGCATGCGATGACGTATCCCACAAGTTAATGTGTTCTTGTCAGAGATCAGAATTCACCAATTTGGTATTATTTGATGCAAACACCTACTGGGTAGAATAGTCACTTGGTACTAGTTAAGTAAAGACAGCAGCATCTGGGTAGTTCATCAGGGAAGTTCCCTAGTGCAACCCACTCCACTCAACCAAACTGAATGGCGGAAAATGTTTTTCAAAGCATAATTGAAGATTATTAATGCAGATTTTCCCTTAAACCATACAAACATTTAACGCAAGGGTATTATTATTATTATTTCAAATGGCAGACGTTATGAATAGTTATCATTAGCCATTTAGCCGACTTCGGGATTCGCAAAGGGAGGAACAACAAAGTGAGAAAAATTCGAGAGGGGGAACAGAAGAGAGGTTCACAGATGTAGAAGAGATAGACAGACACAGAGGCGGAGAAAAGGTGAGATGAGTACTGTGGAAGTTGTGGAATATGACACACAGTGGGGTGATGATAGTTAGAAGCCAGAAGTCAACTGCCGGTTAGTAGACTTTTATGTCGTATGAGTATACTTTGCCCAGGGTGCATCACGTGGAGGTAAGTCTGTCGCACACCCCGAAGGCAAGGATATAAGAGTAGTCTCAAAGCTTATTAACTATCAACCTTATCATTAAGGTCAGCAAATCTCAATTAGCTCAGATCGTAGGGCTAAATTATCCTCTCAATTCCTTAAGGAGAAGTATTCGCGAAGTATGCGAAAATGGCTAGTGTGGAAAATCATAGGCATTACTGAAAGTGCTTTAGTCGCCTCAACTCCGGGCTATCGAATGAACTTGTTAACCACTATACGACACCGGCTCAACGATTATACTAGTAAATATTGTTCTTGCTGCTCGACGTGGGTGTGAAAAGATTACTCGTTTGCACTAGCACTACTGACTGGCGTAAATGGTAAAGATAATGATTGATAAATTGGAAAAAAATACTATTTGCCTGTTTTGAAAATCGAGCATTTGTGCATATGTATCACATGGTGTTATTTACGAGTCAACTTAAATAAGGCTATTTGCAAGCAATTACCCAGAACTTCTTTTAGTTCAAGTGGATCTGAGTTTTCTAAAAAAAGGTATTATGATAATCTGTCACCATATGATTGATCGAATAAGTGGCTCGCGAATAAATTATCGTGTCAATAAAATGCTAAATTCTATAATATTTAAAAGTCTGAAGATCTATGTATAAAGATCTTCAGACTTTTTAATTTAATGTTTATATTTTGACAGCGCACTTAAATAGGCAGGATCTTAACATCACGCCTACAAGCTACTAGGTTGACTTAAGTGGACACAAGACACAACTCACTTCCCTTCCAAATATTCTAATCGCAGACCGTTTAAAACAAAATGCTCATAAAAATAGCACACCATGTTATACCCATTCCAACTGTATTTTTCCCATTCTAACTCTATAAATACCCACCCGAGTTCTTCTCCTTACCCTCCATCGTCCACCACTGCTTCTACCTAACCCCAACCTCATCTCCTATCTCCTATGTACCCCTGTGGCTATCACCTCTAACTTCATTGGCCAACTAACCCTCCTCTGCCCGACTCTTTTGCGTCATTACTCACATAAGTCGTGTACTTGCCAAATCTTTGTCTTAATACTACTCTAGATACTACTCTAAAATTTATAACATATACTCTAGGCAAAACTGACGCCGTAAATTCAAGCCCACTCAAACTATTTTCTATTAAAATTAATTTATCAAAATATCTTGTATTTTGGTAATACACTGGAAACACTTTAAATTCCCATAAATTAAATTGCGTTTCTCTTGTCGTTTTTATTCATAGTCTGATTTCCCATAAAAAAGTTAGCTCAAGCTGGAGATATCTTTCCTCATTATTTTACCACTTAACTGAGGGAATCCTGAAGGCAGAAATTAGTAATAATACAAATCATATAAAGCGAAATCGATATTCAATGAAAAGGGGGGTAGGAAGGGGGTTAAGATAGAATAATAAATGTTTAAAATTATTTTCATTATTTACTCTCCTTGATAATACCGCTATATCTGGGGTGTGCTGTAGACTTACCTCCACGTGGAGCAACCTGGGTAACGCATACCCATACTGCAAAAAGTCTATTAACTGGGGGTTGATTTCTGACTTCAAACTACCATCACCCGACTGTATGTCATATTCAACCACTTTCACAGTACTCACCTCACCTTTTCTCTACCTTTGTGTCTGTCTGTTTCTCTTACGTCTGTGAATCACTCTTCTGTTCCCCTTCTCGAATTTTAATCAATTGGTTATTCCTCCCACCTATGAAGCCCGAAGTTAACTAAAGGGCTAATGTTAACTATTAAACTATGAAATAAAAATAAATATATGTATATCTTATTTTACTTGGATGTATTAAAGGAGTTATATAAAGAGCACTACATCATAACCACAAAAGCAACTTCAAATTGTATTCTAAGAGCTAAGAAATTTGAGAACTTATATGTTTGAACGGGCCCTAATTTTTTTATTTCGAGTTGATGAAATCACGAATGTGATTTACGTGAACGGTTTCATTCCTTCGAATTCTATTAGTTATATCAAGTTTATAGAGTACCAGAGGGAATGCGCTTTGGGAGTAGGTCTATTTTACTCCTCACAACCCAATAATTATTATAAATTTATGCTTTAGAAATCATTGTCTTGGAAAGTCAGACACGGGTTACTCCCACTAAACTCATACCACTATGAATCGCTCCACAACCCATCACACCATAAAATGGCATGACATGACACGACATTTCACGTAACCCAACAGGCCAATATACGAAAGATATCATATGATTATTTAAAAAAAACAGTTTTATTATGTTCACTATTGCATGCTTGATAAGATAGGCACAAAGTCACCTTGAAATAAAATAATTGCTATAGTCTCTCTGATGATGTTTTAAGGCCCCCTCTTGTTTATATACCAGCACATATAGTCTTATTATCATCAAGACTTGGGTGTTATCTCTAATGTTTTTAAAGACATTGCAACATATAGGATTCAGAGTAGCTTGTTTCAAAGTGTGTTGTATATTATTAAAGTTGAAGTACTATCGAAAAAGATAGGAGGATGCTAAAGAGTAAATCATGGAAAATGGAGTCAAAATCATTACCATTCGATGAAGTTGATTAGCAGATATCAATTGTCTATGCTCATTAGAGTAATGAGTGAAAACACAGTTCAGTAAAACCTCCTTTGATATAAGGCTGAGACTGATATCCATTCAATTGATTTACTGTGCCGATCCAGGTTAGCCGCCATATAGGCATTAAAGAAACCCAAGATATATGACCGACTAAAATGACGAAAACGTGGTAACTCGATCACCGTTGATTTAAAGATGTTCCACTTAAAGTAATAAAGCGGCCTAGTGGACATTATTTCACCCATGAATCGGCTATCTCTATCACTCTCTTCAAATATTTAAATACTAGGGTCTTGTAAAGCAACTAGTGAGTCTTTTGTGAGTATGAGCTAATCAAATTTTAAGAAGAGTTAAAGTTTTATTGCTTATATTTATAATCTTCAAACTGCGAGAGTGCTTTACAGTTGAGCAAGTAAAACTTTCCCGTTTTAAAGCAGTGGTTCCGCATCATCTTATCAGATGTCTTCATTCCTACTCTCTCTCTCTCTCTCTCTCACACATACTAACTTTAAACTGAAACTTGCAAAACAAATATTTATATTTGGGGTGCGCAATAGACTTACCTCCACGTGGTGCACCCTGGGCAACGTATACGCATACGGCAAAAAGTCTATTAATCGGAAGTTGGCTTCTGACTTCAACCTACTATGACCCGACTGTCATATTCGACCCCTTCTGCAGTACTCATCTTACCTGTTCTATGCCTTTCTATCTGTCTGTCTCTTTTACTTCTGTCAATCATTATTCTATCCACCCCTCGATTTTTTGTCACCTTGACGTTCCTCCTACTCTCTGTGAAGCACCGAAGTCAGCTAAAGGGCTAATGATACTGTCAACACGCCAGTCATTTGAAATAAATAAATAAATATTTATATTTACATCGGGATGATAAATTCCACCCTCTTCTCGCTTCTGGAATAGCTCTAAATTGAACATTTAAGATTTAATGAAATTCTCAGAACTGTTTGATTTTATTTAATAAGTTAATGGCTTTGAACAGCAAAATCATCTTTGTAACCTTGAAAAAAGCACGATGTTTTCAACTTGTGACACTTCTATTTTAAAATAGTCACACCTTTTGTCTAAAAGTTGCAGGTCAGTAATCGCAGGTCTGGCTCACAGAAAATATGCGAACTCACTATCACCCTATGAACCTCTCCACAATAAGATATATTTTTGAATGAATTAAGTGAAGCGAATTTGTGTGCTAAACTTATGGTACGTCGAAAGAAGAAAGGAAAAAGTGTAGAATAGAGTAGAACTGAATTATTTCTGGCAGGCAACAAAGTGAACAGTACTCGTATATTTGAAGTAATATTATAGTCGCTTTAACCAGAGGTCCGACTGTAGAGTGGATATGGAAACCAGCGAATTTGGCAAAACATGCTGACTCGAGTGAGGTGGAAGTATGGCCTCACACTGCCCATGTGGGAGAGTCAGTGATACATGAGGGGGAGGGGGAGGGGGAGGGGGTGGCGTGGAGCGTGGAGTGTGTCGCGATGGCCGAGTGGTTAAGGCGATGGACTAGAAATCCATTGGGGTCTCCCCGCGCAGGTTCAAATCCTGCTCGCGACGACACTCACCATGTTCGACTCCTCTTTTCCATTACTGTTTGCGTGCTCACGCTCACGTGGCACATTCCCATCTCTCACTCCGATTTTGCACCAAACCCACCAAATAGTCCAGAAAAGCACTCTTCTCCATCCATGTGGATCTGCGAAGAGAGTTGCAGCAGAGTTCGGTTTGTAAAATCTACAATTTGTCTCCATCGAATTGACAATTACACACTCATTCTCAACGAATTGGGGGTATTTCGCCTATTTTGTACAATTTCGTTAACTCACAAATGCCAATTTCTCAGCACAGCGATTCTCATAAACCCATCTATTCGAGCCAAGTAGCACAATGTGCATCGAATTTGAGATGTGAATTACAAAGGATGATTAAATCGAACATTTTGTTTGCACTAAAGAGTCTTAATTGAGGCCTGGCAGCAAAACTTTTCATTCATTATAGTAGTTCGACAGAAAGTTTAATTAACTTGAAGATCTCACGATAATACGTAAAGTTAGATTGTTAGAGATTTAGAACGCAATGTCTACTAGGTACCAAAGCTGATTCCGAGAGATCTCCTGTATGAATGGAAGTTATTTGGACAAGACTTCTAATTTAGGGATATTTTCAATGATAAAGAAATTGCTTCCACTGTGTTATCACCTTCACGAAATTTCCCATTTTCCACAATTTTTTCAACCAGTCGCCCCAGATGTTGTAAAACAAAAATATTTCAGCATAAAGTGCTCTTCTCATAGGCCAAAAATCCTTCTGCCCCCCACACTGATGTGCAGATTAACTACTCAAATGTAACAGGACGTTTCACGCACTTCTAGAGACAACGAAAATAGGCTACTAGTTTCAGGCCTGCTGAAATTATAATCAATTCTTGCCCATTCCTTCCCTAATATCCAAACAACCATGACAAAATCAGCAACATGTCAAAGTGGAGGAGAGGGTCACAGAGAAGCTGATAGAATTCTACCATTGAAGGACTTGAAGTTGGTGCACCACAAAGGAGGTGTAAGAATAAATTGTTTGGGATGTTTTCAGAATCAAATGAGAACGAATAATGTCGCGAAACATGAAACTACTCACCAAAAGAAGTACCATGGAAAATGACACAGAACTATGGTGACATCATGAGTGTCGTTGAAATAGGCGTTATTCACACAAGTCATTAACACTGGCTAACAAGGAACAGGAATTTAAAAGAGATGAATGCGAAAGCTTCGAATCTTCAGAGTATTCAACCAAAAGATCAAAGGGAAGCACGAAAACGAGGGTTATGTGAGCACCATCCTGGAAGACATACACTGTCTTCATGATGTGAAGGAGTAAAGTCAACTCATTCAACACGAACGCAGAAATGCACAATTTATCAAGACTGTCGGCTTTAACTTAACTCTGGAGAGTATGCGAATTCAAGAGAAATCCGTTCCCAAATGACAGTCAGAGGTGGATAACTTCTAAGTCGAAAATGCTTGTTGTTGGTCCTAGTTCCTCAGCCCACACCAAACAACCCCTTCCCCCACTCTGGTACTTTGCTCACTTCATCAATTTCAAAACGTTTTCTGACATTAATTAAATGTCTCAAATTACTTATACATCCAGCAATATAAGTTAAAGTGTTCACATTCCAAACACCATGGATTTAGCTACGATCCATTGACTTTGCTCCACTGCTTTTCAATTCATTCCTCTCAACATTTTAGCTGACATCAGAAATTTCACTATCAATCAATCAATCATTCAATCAATCAAACAATTCAATTAATAACAATATGCAACATGATAAATGGCTATTCCTCCTATTTACATGCTCATGCAAACAACCGTATGACCCAGATCATTCTACAACCAATTCTTACTGGGATCAGCCCCCATCACCTATGCATTCCAATTCGTCGCATTCCACCTTCTTATGTGCTAGTGTTTCATTTCAATTTATTGGGAGTGTGCAAATCTTCCACATTCACCTATGTCTTGCCCACCTTCGTCATCGAAGGCAGCTTCTCCCAAGCAAGCCACAACAGCTGCACCTCTGCGTCAGCATTAGTTTTCCACTTTAACCATTATTATTCTCAGTGTTTTAATATTAATTATTAGTACTATTATTAAATGTGCAGTGGATTTGTCTATTCCACTACCCCGTCACCCCATCTCTGTCCATTAACTCTTTCATTAACTAATATAGACACCATTCACACTTACCAAATCAAATGGAGATTTTAACAAGTCAAACAAGACTCAACCTTCTCTAGCCATTTGTGTTTTTTGTCCAGATCGAGGAATGTGGAGAGTCTCCGAATTCAAGTACATAATTAGACGTGTGTCCACACAACTGTGTTTTGTTTATATTGGCGATTGCAACCAATACGTCATTCTTGGTTATTTATTCACCTTGACAAATTGACTTTTAATGTACTCCTTCTTATTTACACCCCCAATTGTCATGTCAACTCGTGTTTGTGACGTCTCTGTGTTTTTCCGAATCAACCCGATCCAGTTCAAGTACACTTGCACCCTTCCACTGTGCCTCGCGAACTTGCCTGAAGAATTCTACTGTCAAAGTGAATCAAAACAACCTCTGTTGCTTTTCCATATTCTTACACACGAGCAATCGCATTGACGTTCACACTCAGAGACTATTTACCTCCAGTCTCCTCACGCATTTCCCCTCCAACCCACCCCACCCCACTCCCCCCATCTACAAATTCCACTCCACTTTGTCTTCTTCTTCTTCTTCTTCTTCTAACTCCTAATAAACAAAATCACCAATTGATTGGTCTGTGATCGAGTCTTGGTTCTCCACTTCCGGAACATCGAGTTACTCACGATTCATCCAGATCCCACCCACTCATGCTTCTATACACCTCCAACCCACTTCGGCTTCACAACATTCTTTTGCCTTCTACTATAACCATAGACCTGAATTGTCTCAAGTGGTCAGTAAAGTAATAACATCGAGCTTCACAGCTTCTTCTTCTGACCATTTCAATGCATGGATGCTGTAACCCAGAGGATTCGTTGCCAATTCTCGTACTACATTCCTGACTTGGAGGAGAGAGATCTATTTACAATCCACGATTGTTCCATTTGCATAGGCAATCTGCGTGTAAAAGCCTCTCTGTTTACCCTAACTACAAACGTTGCCACAAACGCAGTTGCCAGTGTTTCATCCTTGGCACAGGCTGCTGCAAGTGACGCTTGCCAACGAGATCAAGTAGTGACATTCCAAACATAGTCTCCTGATTGAATATTCCTCTTAAGTGGCCGTTGCACCAATTCATGCTGCGTGCTTCGTAAACGATCTCGATTCGAAACTCTACTTTCAGAAGCCAAACAACTACAGAAATTCATTCGACTCATGGCTCATTTCCCACACTCTCAGCTCGTACCAGATTGAAACCGGAATTCACACTATAAGATAATGAGGAACTGCACACCATCGTTTTGCCATGATGTTTGTTTGAAGAGGAAGGAGATAACTGAGGTATATTCTGATTCCCACATTCGAGTTATGGTCAAAAATCCCCATTCGATAAGCCAACTTCATTTGGGCCATCTTCTTCAGTATGATGTGCTCTGATTTATAAATGTTTACTCACTATTTGCCTCCTCAGTTTTAAATTAAAATAAATTTTAAATAAATATTATATATTGCATAATTTTTGTTTTGTTTTAAATCTCAAATAACTCTTGATATAATTAAATGTTGTAAATTAAATTTGTGTTAGCAACAAATAAAATAGAACGTTATAATTTCAGAATGAAATTAAAGAAATTTGTAGTTTTTTTCATTTCTGTATAGAGGAACAAATATGGGATGTATGTATCTGAATGCCGTAAGATATTTCCATTTATTAATTTATTCATCAAATGAGTAAGTAGTTATACAAAGGAATGAATAGTAATCCTTTAAATGTTTATGAAAAAGAGAGTATCAATCACCGATAGAATTGGATATCAGTTAATCATTTAAAGATCAATAAATGTGCAACAGCCACCAAAATTCGGCATTTAAGCTTACAGTCTTATTGCGGTAATGATTTTTAAATAACTATAAAGGAATTCTATTATCTAAACCATAATTCTTGTAAGATTATTGGTTAAGCAGAAGTTAAACAACACTTCATTCCTCCTCTGCTTTTCCAAACTTTGTAAGGTGTTCCAAATAGCTCTTGTAATGAATGCTAAAAATTGTCTGAAAGCAACAGCGGAAACTCAAAATATGTAGGATCATTTGTTTAAAGGTAATTCCATTTCATGCAGATGTTGTAAATATTGCGAAAGAATTACTTCTAAATCGGGATATTATTTTTAGCAAATGGAATCCAAAAAAGTGTGAAAAGCGATGCAACAAAATTGTAAATAGAAATCGGTTTGCATTTTTGATTGACTTATATTGAACCACTATTGTACTCGATGTCAGTTTGTTTCACATCATAATATTCTTAAAGAAGAGTTATTTAAGGTTTGCCATCGAATATCAAATTAAGTTTGAACTTCACCGCACTTAAATAGCGTGATTTTGTACCTTATGCAAAAGTCTTAGTTCAAATTGCCACACCAACAGGTTGTAGACAGCATTTTAAAAGTACTTGATGTAAGTTCCGTTCTTAATGTTAAAATGTAAGGTTGAATTGTGTCTAATTTGACCAAAATACCTCATCCATTGAGTCATACTTTTAGCTTAGGTTATTTTTTACTTCGCAAATATATGAGTGCTTGCATAGGAGGTTATAAATTAGCTCTGCCCCTACAAATTGAAGTTGACAAAAAACATCATTGACTAATTCTATTTCCATTCGACTAACTGTAAAGGCTGCATTTGGCACGATATTCGTCTCCTCATTGATATGCGTCTACCATATGACGAGGAAGAAGATTTAAGTTACTTTAATGTACGGACAAAATTTGAATGCGTAATAACTTAATCAGATTTTTTCTACATAAATTCTAAATTGTAATTTACCTAAAATGTCATTCAAAATCAATCATCCTTGGCTATGAGAAAGCATTTTGATGAGGGGAGGGTGGAGGGTTTCTTCGAAGTTGTTACAGGTGAATAAATATCCATTTTGAGCATTAATCTTTTCATTCCTCTTTTAATTTTACTGCTAGTAAGACGAGAGAATGGTAAATACTCCCCATTAAAGACATACTTTAAGAAAACGAGGGGGGTAGGGGTTATTATGATCAATAAACTCAATATGCCGAGATGAATCAATAACCAGGTAGCAGTTAATAGGATGAATCGAACTGAGAACATAATTAACTCAATTATACGATTAGAAAAAAATGTGCACACCACAACAGGTAGGTAAAGGTATGATTATGAATGGATATCACTGTACGTTCTCAGTCCCAACAACAGAATAACAGAGAAGTTGTAAAGAGGGCTTAAATTAGTAGAATATCTGAAGATTGCCTCTCATAAGTGATCATTCTGAACTTGCTATGAAAGAGAGAGATCTCTGGGAATAGAGGTCTACTAAGCGTTAAATTGGAAATAATTACGTGGGTTCTACAGCACTTAAATGGTAACATGCAGTAAAAATTTTAATATTGGATTATGCTGTTACTACGCAAACATCAGGAGTTTTTCTTATAACTAACACATGACGTATTTTGTTAGTTTATTGAAACCGATAATTTTACACCTGCTTATCTATATTTACCATTAGAAACCAAAAAATTGTGAGAATTCAGATTTTAGCAACTATATTTTGTAATCTTAAAATCGATCGTATATGACATGATATTTTGAAAAGTATTTTAAAATAAACATTTATAACAGTTGACATTGAACGAAAATAATTATGCATTTGCTAAAGGCAGAAATTGGAAACTATGTATGACGAAAGCAAAAGCAAGCAATCTGCGACAACAAGGTTGGCATAGTTATTGGTGAACGAGATCTTTGGTTTATATTGATTCGAACGGTTGAGTAAAAGAGGAAAACAGGAACTCAAAAGTTAGTTGTGGATGTCCGAATCTCTGCTTTCTTAATACTCCACATCATTTATACACCAACGTCCAATTCATATTCAAGTACATGATGATATTCATCGAAACGTCTTTAGTGCACTTCACTTTTCCATTATTCTGCTATCTACCTATTCAAATTTCACCCCCACCCGGGTGTTTGCAAGACCACTGAATGGTCATTAGCATATCTCACATCAAAAGGTTTCGTTCAGACACGCAAGAATTACCTGAGAATCTCTGTGAAATGCAGTGACTTAGAATAGGATCACAAGAATAATTGACGCGGATAAGTTGTGTGGAGTGATTAAATTAATCTAGTGTCAATTGGAATACAATTGTACTTAGATGAAGACCGTGTAAATGTGAGATATGTACTTAAAAAGACCATGATAGATCAAAAGATATCCAATCAAATAAGTTGATCCTGTTTTAACGATCGAAGGAATTATGTATTCTTCTGCTATTATAGAAATCTGAACACATTGAGTTGTTTGTTGTGCAAATAATTGAGTAATTAACTGATTTTGGAGTAATTAGTTTAGAAATACCAACTTTACTATATGATCCACAATATGCCCTGAGGAGAATATGACAAGCCTAGTAAGTAGATCATTCTGATTGCAGTCGCAGCTAACTTTCCAAACGACCGAATACTTTCAAAACGTGGAAAGAAGCAAATTTTGAGCCATTGCATGCGCCGTTTGCTTGTAGATGTCTCAACCCAGTAGGTCGAACTTGCCACTTCACTTCAATATTTCAGCCATTCTTTCATTGGCAGGCAGTCACCTTCAGCTCTGATGACGTATTGAAGAAGCAGACGCAAACATCATGCCAACAGAGTTCTTCTAACCATGTTCGTCCAAGGAGACATAAAAAACTTCAGTATTGACGCATTATTGTCTTCCTTCGATTTCTTTAGTGCTGCTACCAAATTTTATTACTCTGAATATATGGCAATGAAATATTAAACCAGTTGTAATTAATTAAGTGGTCTGTAATAAATTTGAATTCGTGCACACCAGGCTGAGGAAGATGGCCCAAATGAAGTTGGCTTATCGAATGGGGATT